>PNEQ01085813.1:24970-46848 GCA_003012365.1 Medauroidea extradentata | reverse complement strand
TTGAAAACTGAATAAAATTTGTATTATGTTGGTTGCACAACACTACACAACTCCCGAACATAAACAAACTGCCTTCCGCTGCCTGGCTGCCTGCCGACCACGCGTACACGAAGCTACGGCCAGGGCCAGCTGCTCTGCCTTCAGCGGGCCTTGCACGAATATTTCCGAAGTAGTCTCACGAAGATACACGAACCCTTTCTTTTTCCCCTTTCCCTCCTCTTCGCTTTCACGTTACATGCCGGGTGGGTGGCGGTTGGACGAAAACATTACGCTGCCCGCCGCGGCCCGCAACAATGACCACTGAGTACGTATTCAATCCATTCTCTCGCGCGGATAATATTGGTACATGAATGAACGAGGGTTTTACCAGATAGCAAAAAATATTACATTAGAGAACATCACAGGGTAAGCAGTGCTTACCTAGCGTTTATTGAATACACGCCACTGTAATCCAAACGTTTATTACATGGTTAAAATTATGTTTGTAAATTTTGTGAATTTTGTTCTAAAAAAAATTGCAGTAATCCAAATGCATGTTAAATTTGTTAAAATAATTTGTTTGATTTTTTAAGTTTGGTCTAAAAAATTTAATACCTTGAAATGTTAAAACTGTTTGAGAAAATGGAATAGTGGTAACTGTTCTTGATTTCCTGTACTAGCATGTCCCCCTTCCTCCCAAAGAGGTTAAATTTTTAAGTTTTAAATCAATTATTATTATTATGTGTACTAATAGTAAGTTACAGTATGTGTGGGTTGAGATGCTATTGCAAGCAAAGTTTGTTCGCATGTTTCAGAAACTGTGTATGGTAAACCGAGCTAATTCGGTGATATCGGTAAGTTGGCAACAGTTTTACCTTTGTTACCAACGAGATATATAGTAAAATAGATGGGCGGAAGAAGCTATTTCCAAGGCTCTCAGCTGAAACCTATTTGAAATTGGTCGGCCATTTTATTTATAGTCAAGACATTGTTAGCTGATGCATGTTATAATGTAGGTTATACGAGAATCGTGAGAAATATTTTGGGATATTGATCGTTGTGGTATTTGTTTGTCGAGTCCGTTACAACTTCATCTGAATAATGTATCACTAGAGAACATTTGTACTCTCGCCAACATGAAATATGTATTAAATTGCTGCAGTCCACAACATATATTGTGATGCCTATCTCAGTGCTTAGCTGCACACACTACAGCAATAAAATTAAAGCATACTACAACTACTATAGGCTTTGTTTAAGCAGTTTAGATCAATAGTACTGTTATGTTATGGGTAGCTGCAATGAGACAGGATAAAAGGTATGTACCGAACTTTTTGGTTTACAATCAACACAAATCAAATATTAACAAAACATAACATTTAATTAATCGTGTTGATATTAATTACTGGGAGGAGAATGAAAATACATACTGCTTGATAGTATGATATGGGCTGGAATATGTTGCCAAAGAGAAGGATACGTATATGGAACCTGAGGTGCGGGAACGGAAAAAGGTGCAAGGAGGGTAACGGGATGGGTGAATAGTAGGTGAAGAAGGCAGCGGTACGATGGGGAGGATGAAGGGATTTATAGGCAATCTGTAATATTGAAGGAAATGGGATGGAGTACACTAAAAAACAGAAGAAGAAATGAAAGTCTGGTCAGGATGTTCATACTTGTGACTAGAGAGGGAGGTTGGGGAGTGTTAAATTGCCACCTAGCTAAGGGAGGGTTTGGGGGAGAGTAAACACCAGTGAGAAGGTTCAAGTGGAGTGGAAGAGAAAGAATTGGTTAGACAGTCTATGCTTGTGAGGTCGATGAGAGGAATATTTTACAGAATTATATAGTACTGTTAGGAGTTGGAAGGTTCAGGAGGGGTTTGGGAATGGTAGCCTAGAGAGGCAGGCAAGAATTGATCTCGCTACATGGCGACATACCAATTGCGAATATCTATTTATTTGTATAAGGTCGAGGCTCTTAAATAGGGTTAGGGTGGGTGGCATGGGTGTTTACTGTTGATGTAGTTGACATGTTATATGCATGGTTCTTGTAGTAATAAGAATGTATTATAGAATTTATTTTTAATTTGTATATATAAATGCAGGCTTATTTGCATATGTTCAGACGTTTTATAATTTACATTTACCAGTAGTCCTATAAACATAACCTTAACTTACAAAGTCTTACACAGTGTACTATACTCAAAACTGAGGCAACAATAATTACACAGAACTGAAACGCATAATATGTATATTTTATGTCCGCATATGTTTACTTTAACGTTTTAAAAATTTATATATTTGGACTGTGAGCCAGTTACTCGCTACATGTATATTTCCGTCAATTGTTATCATCCTGTATTTACGATTTATTCTCGTTCCTAAATTATTAAACGATTGACATAGGTATTTATATGCTTTACATGCCACATATACAAACACAATGCATCGTAAGCTTTGTTTTTCTGTTATTATCGGAACATAAACATAATTATGCCTAACCAACACCCTGCCATGCCCCTTTGTTTTGACGATGGAAAACATGGCCGACACAAGTTCATTTGGGCTTCAGCCAGAAAGCGCTTCGCCCCTCTATGTTTACTGTATATCTCATTGTTCGTTACTTACAATATTTCCTGTTGAGGAAGCGTTTCCTAAATTCGCCGCTAGACAGAGCTCGCATTCAGCTTTGTACGTCGAAGCAGACAGAGCGCTCTGTCGCCCCGATTTAGACACACAAGAAAAATAGTATTTTTGCCGAGTGAATGTGCGTTTTCTCAATGTTCAATGCAGTGCTTTTGAAATAAGATTGTAGAATGCGTAATAATTATATTCTATCGATGAAACTGTGTGGGACCATGTAACGATATTTGAATTAACACTAAAAATTGTAAACTGCAGACAATGACCATGTGTCTTCTAATGAATGCTTATGTTCTACAGACATTTTCTTAGAATTTCGAGCTCCATTTTCTACCAACCTCAGAAGTGAACTTTTGGAAATAGCTACGTAAGTAATACGCTCATATAAACTGCCATTTCTTCGTGAGTTATGAGTAGTTGTTATAATATGAGTTAACAGTGAAGGTTTTTTTAAGAATTAGCATACCACCAACTTACCTGTTGTCACCAAATTACCTGCGCTAAAATGCCTCCAGTGTTAAGCAAGTCATCTAGCACCAATAAAAATGTTTCAGCGGTTTCTGATTCGAACAAGAATGTTTATCGATCCTACAGCCATAGCGACATTATTGAGGGAGCATTTCTGGTTACTGAAAACGTTTTATCTGTTTATAAAGCTGCGAAAGAATAACGTGTTCCACGGTCAACTCTAAAGAGGTTTTTAAAGGAAAATCCCGATCCTAAAACTGTGGTTAGTTTGACTAAAATAGAAAGACCTTTTGCCCCCCTTCCTAAGTGAAATTGAGCAGAAACTATATTACTATATTATTGAAATGCAAGAGATGGGTTTTGGACTAACAGTGAAACAAGTGTGCGATGCCGCCTACCGAATGGCTGATGCACTTGGCCGTGAACACGTTTTCATTCCTCAAAAAAAGCATTTAAGTCTGTGGGGGTGGGTAAATTTTAAAAACAGGTACGGACTTACATTACGCATCCCTGAAAATTTAGCTGCATATAGAGCATAAATTGGAAACCGTAAAATAATAGATAGATGATTTTTTTTTTTCAAAGCTTGATTTGGTACTGATGAAGTTAGGAATTAAGGACCAAAGTATCTGTATCTGGAAATGTGATGAAATTGGAGTAACTTTTATTGTTAAATCTGAAAAAGTTGTCACTGCTGTTGAAAAATATATTTATAAAAGAACATTTGCTAACGAGGGTGAAACTCACACGGTTCTTGGATGTGCATGTGCTGATGCCACTTGGGTCGCCCCTATGGGAATTTTTAAGGGAGTCCGATGGAATGAGGAGTTGAGAAATGATGCTTTACCCAATTCACTTATAAAACTATCGCCGAAAGGCTGGATAAATACAGAGCTCTTCTATGAATGAATGCAACACTTCATAAAATATATCCTTCATCAGAGACCAGTTTTGTTATTAATGGACTCTCATGTATCACATATCTCCCTTGAAGTAATTTCCTTCGCCAAACAAAATTATATTTGTTTACGTTCCTGGCGCACACAAGTCGTCTCCTCCAACCACTGGACATAGGCGTTTACAGGCCATTAAAAGCAGCTTGGTCTGAAAGTGTTGATGGATTCATGAGGAAAACTTCTACAAAACCAAATCGTCTTATATTTCATACACTGATTAACCCAGCATATATAAAAGCTTTCTCCAGGAAAAATATTCAGGCAGCTTTTAGGAAGTCAGGAATCGTGCCATTCAATCATCATGCTATTTCAGATGAAACAATTGCTCCAGCCAGATACACAGAACATGGGCCTACTCAAGACAGTTCAGTTATTCAGTCTAAGCCAACTATGCCTAAAATACGTCAAGATGCATCATGTTCACGAGAGGAGGTATCAATAGGTCTATCTTCAACAACTGTTGATAGCATTTTGAAGAAACCATCCTTTAACCCTAAGAATAATATCAGAATTCTGAAAACTACGAAAAGGGATTCTTCAGCCAAATGTCTAACTCCTCCCGGTGAAGATGGATTCAGCGCCGGAAAAAGAGTTGCAGCTGAAGCAGCATGAACACAAACGAAGACGTTGAAATCAACTGCGCCCAAATCGTCGGGCACTCAGATAGGATGTAAATGGTTGTGCAGAGTGTGCAGAAGAAGTTACACACTGGACTGTAAAAAAATAATGTTGCTAAATGGGTCTAATGTTGCTTTTGTTTAGTACCATACAACGAGAAGTGTCAACGCTCAGTTGACGACTCAGCTGCATACATGTGCGATGATAGGATTTTCTTAGCGAATTTCTTAAGGATAATTTTTATTGACTCATTTGTATCAATAGGCCTACCATGCATCTTTATTGGTAATTCAGTTTTTTTTTCTTTTTGTGTAGAATGACACACATTATTGAATTTTTAGAGGTAATATTGCTTTTTAAGATGTCAATGTTTAAATAATATGTTGTTGATTTTTATTTTTTAAAATTACTACAAACAGTGTTAAAATATGTTCTTAGAGAAACTGTTATTCTTTTGTATTTCATTTTTACAAAAGAAAAATAGAGAAGTTTCTAGAAGTTTAGTTAAATTAATTATTTTGTTGAAAGTTCAATAAATGTGCTTTTTTCTGTTTAATTCCTCAATCGGAAGGTAAAAATACTTTTTTGTCTAATTTAAATGTATTCTTCCAGAAGTAGCTTATATATATAAGTTCTAAATTTGAAATATTTCTGGTGTCACCAAATTGTCTTTCCTATATCACGAAATTAATTATCTACAAAATAAATCACTAAATTTTCAAATTACAAACTGTTTGTTTTCTAATCCACAACAAAGTGTATGACTTACAAGTGAATTTTGTGTATCGGTGGTTGCTTCCTGCGCTCGGCCGGACGAGGTCACCGGCACGTTAAAGAATTGTTAGTTGGTGCTAAGCAGCGGAGGCAGTCGAATGCGTTTTACTCCGGGCCCTTCAAGACTTTTGTGCTATCACTTGTATACCAATAGCATCAGTTTTTCATCTTTGGAACCTTTAATTTAATTTTTCATTGCCCCAGTGGTGCCCCTTGACCCCTGCGACTCATCCGCCAATGGGGCTTAACTTAAATTATTATTCACCCATGTGGTGTTTTTTCTGTACTGCATAGCTTACCGGTAGGGCTCAGGACCGGGTCCGCCTATAGCACCACCATGTTTTAATAGTGTATGTGGTATGGTGTTGTGCAATAAATGTGTCATATATTGAGGTACGGATTTTATTTGCTTGCTGCCTCACGGTCTTCAGGGTGCGGGACCCTACAACCCGTACTTTCTCAGTGTATTGCGTAGGGTGTTTTCTCTTGGTGCTTTGTCTGTGCTATGGTAAGTATCAACGACGACGAGCGGGGAGTGTTTGCTACCACGCCACATGGCCCTGTAAATTGGAGTCTCTCCCTACGAGTGCTTGTTCTCCAATATGTGTTCTACGTACACCACTGTCGTGCGGGAAAATTGAGCTTTACCTTACTGGAGCTATCCGGTGGAAATTAACACCAAACCACAACCCCCGCCTGCGTAACTATTTTCACACCACGCCATGGCTACCAATCGCAACCCCGGCGCATCATCAAAGAGCAAGTGCAGGAGATGCTATTAGAGGGAGTCATCGAGCCGACATTTACCCATTATTATTCGGCTATTACGTTATCACCTAAAGGGATGGAATGTGGCGTTTCAGTGTCGACTTCCGACCAATAAATCGCGTCACACAGAGCGCACCGCCATCTTTCATTCAAGTCAAAGGAGCGCTGGGAGCTCTCGGGCATGCCAAAATACCGTTGTCACATGATCTTCGTAGCGGATACAGGCAGGTATCTATCGGTCACTCCAAAAGACAGACCCAAAACCGCGTTCACTACACCAGACGGCAAGCGATTTCAATTCAGCGCTTGGCCTTTAGGTTTATAATGCGCACCCGCTACCTTTCAAGCACTCATGGTAAACGTCCTTGATGCCTACATCGGAGAGTTCAGGCTGGCCTACTTTGACGATGTTGTCATCAGGGAGCCAATTCTTGAAATGATGCGAGATTATTCCATTGCGAATTTTCTCGGAATTTCGTAATGGATTCCATTTTGCTATTCTTGAGTAAAAATAACTTCGAAACTAAATTATTCCATGCGAAAAGTCTCACATGCTCTTGGGGCCGTGGGATGCGATTCCGCAACGCCTTTAAGATGGCAACCATGACACTTTTACCGTGTATTTCTACAACCGTACTCTTTCAAACAGACGAAATAAAGCAATAAAGTACTGCAGAGTGCCCGCGCGTATTTTTAAATTATGTTAATTCCAAACAGCACGCTTGGTTGCAGAAACGTTGCTGCTACGTTTCATTGTTTCAATTTGGTTGCGAGCCTGTTCGATACGAATAACCCATTGACACGACTTTTAATATTTCCTATATTTAAAGTAATAGTTTCGGTTCCCAGTACAGCCCACCCCTTCCACATTTCACAGTCAATATAATATATTGATATTCAGCTATATTATAGCTGAAGACCCAATACCTCACATTTCGGCCCAAGTATCCTTTTGAACGGTAATTTATATGCCAACGCCCTACAATTATGATACGAAAGGTTGGTGACACTGTAAACTGACAACACGTTCAGTGGAAGATGGCGGCAACGGACGATGAAGCGTATCTGGTTCATTCAAAGTTGTCAAACGACGATCGAATGGAATGGGTTCCATTATCATTGACATTAGTTGAATATCCTCAAGGTAATACTTAAAATAAATATTTCATGACTACAACCACTTTATTTCTTTAGTGACTCTGTGTACGTAGTATAATTTTTCGTTTGTCTGTGTAAATATTTTGATCCACATACGTCTCGTTTGAATTTTGAAAGTGAAATACTTTTTCACTATTCAATGAAGTGAAGAGAGAGTTATCGGAAATTATCGGTAACATGCTTTAATTATGCCAGCACATAACATTACAAGAACACAGTCACGACTCGCAACTCTGACAGCGACGCAAATAAGCAAATTAATAATAATTGTTTGCAACTGGGCAACCATTCGGTGGCAGGATTTAACCTCCTCAATCCCCTCCTAAACTTTCCACCCCTCTCACCATCACAAAACTTTTCCGAAAGTAAATTCCAATCCATCACCAACCTCGTAAACATTGACTTCCTTCCCCGCTTTGTTCTGTTCATCACCTGTATTATTTCCCCCCTGTTATTCCCGCTTCTGTATTCTGCCTTAGTTTATATGCTGCCTAATGTACCCTAGCC
This sequence comes from Medauroidea extradentata, assembly GCA_003012365.1. NCBI lineage: Eukaryota > Metazoa > Arthropoda > Insecta > Phasmatodea > Phasmatidae > Medauroidea > Medauroidea extradentata. Next base: position 38,978 of record PNEQ01085813.1, on the reverse strand, counting down.
TTCGTCTCCATTCACCATCCTGCACATCCTAACCAGCCTTTCTACTTGTCTCCTTACATTTGAGTCCCACCCCAGTTCCTTCAGCATCGCAGATTGTTGAAAGTTCCCTACATTCTCAAGAGCCTGCCCTTGCTTTCTACATTTATCCTTCACTGTCTTCTCCATCTCCTGCACCTCCGATTCTACATACAGGTCCCACTCTGCTTCCGTATACTCTTACATTGGTGGTACCATTGTAATATATGCCTTTTCCTTCACTGCTTTCCTAACACACTTCAATACCAGCCCCAGAATACCTAGAGCCCTTCTCCCACTCTCTCTACCTGCCTTCCCCACCCTATATCACCCTGGAGCATTATACCTAGGTACTTGTATTCTGAAGCTTCCTCTATCGCCTGTCCATGTACATGTCCGTACTCCTAACATTCCTTCTCGTAAACCTAACAATGTGTCTTTCTCACATTTATTCTCATTGTGTCGTCTTCCGTCCACGATTGTTTCCTATCAGTGTCATCCTGCAACTTGTTCCCTCTACCCACCTCTGTAATAAATCACAGTTATTGGCAAATAATCTTATTCTGCCACCAACCCCCACGCCCATGTCATTGGACGGTACTTTAAACGACAAGGGTTCCAACATGCACTCCTGTGGCACATTTGACGTAACCTCTCTCTCTTCAAGTACTGTTTCTCCCACTCTCGCCTCCCCTTGAGAAAGTCTTAAATCTATCATGCTGCAACCTTGTCTACGAACAATTTTTTAACTTTCTGCATTAAAACCCCATGTGGTACATTAACGAATGTCATTTCAAAGTCATGAAGCAGGCATCCACCTTCCTCTCCTCATCAGCTGCCTGTACCAAGTCCCTTATAAGGCCAAGTAGCTGTGTCTCATGTGATTAACCCTTCCTGAACCCATGTTGATTATCCTGCAACCATTTCATTCTCATCACCTGCACTACATACTGGACCACCAATCTCTTCAATACCTTCCCAGGATTTGCATGGTGTTCTTATTGTGTGTCAGTTTCTGGACACCTTTTATAGTAGGCTTATGTACAGTGATTGCTCTAGGCATGGGTGAACTAGGCAACCGACCAGGGCCCCAAACTGACAGTCCTAATGCTGTGTTAAATTAAGAGAAATAGTGCCTTGATAGGCAAATTCAAATCAGTGTCCTTACTAGCTAGACACGTTAATAAGGAAATTTGTAACACTGATTATTAGGTAAGAAGCATTGGTTGCTTGAGAAAAGTGTTACAATTTTACAGTCAATATTAAGAATAGCTACTAATAGTATACTGGCCAAACTATTGATTTTAGGAGTATAGTTCACGGATGAAAAATGTTTCAATAGACGTTGAAATTAGTCCTACGTAAAAATAACTTTGTTAGGTTATTTTAGGTTAGACTTAGGTAAGTTACCTAACCTGAACTAACTTAACCTATCCTAAAATGAAGAGAAAAAAAATTGCGTATGAACATTTTTCATTGATGAACTATACGTCTAAATAAAATTAATAGTTTTGACCAGTACATAGGTAGTTATTCTTAAAATTTACCTTGACTTATTTTCATTCCCTCTCTTGATAACATTATCTCCTATTGATGTTAACGCTGATGAAGTGATAAATGTTATGTTAAATAATTGAAAACTCCAGAATACTTTACAGAGTTACAGAGATAGTTTTAATATACTTGGTTGTTGCTGTTACAAAGGGTCCCATGATGAGTAGTTGCTAAGAGTTCCGCTAGGGCTACGGCTACCTCTGCTTATATGTATATATATATAATTTTTACTTAAATTTTCATTTTGTAGCTAATGTTTTTTTACGTATACAAATATTTATTATTTTATCATGCTATACCCAAATTAGACTCCAGCATTTGCAAAAAAATTTCATTCAAGTAAGTGTGAATTCGGCAGACAAATTTCACCTTAACAAAGATATGCTAAAAATTTAACAACTAGCGTACATTTCTGAAAATTGAATAGTAACTTGAAAGAGCTACGGTCTGTCAAAAATATAGGTACCGGTATTTTGAAATGGCTTCTAAGTTATAAAACTAAAAAGTATGTTATTTAAGATAAAATTAAAGTACCTATGTTTCGCTGCAGCATGTCTGGTGTTCAAACATTATCAGATGAACTGTTTTAAAAAAAATTCTTAACTTGCATTTAAAAAAGGTTATCAAGTGGTCTGATAAGTAGACAATAAGCCACACACAGACCTGTGAACTTACTGTGATTTAATTATGGGCTTGGGCCCGAGTTTCTTGGCTTTCGAGATAATTATTTTTTAAAACGCATACAAGAGTCGATATCGTAAAATCGCTTCGTAACTTTTTTGCAAATTGGTTTTACTATGCAATGTAATTTTTCGAGACAAACTATTTGATGAGTAGAGCTAATTTATCAATTAAAAGGAAATTTCGTTAATTAAGTAATTAGCAACTATTTTGCAGTCTCTGACTCGACAAAATTATAGTATGCAGTTTAAATCAGTCATAACAAAGTTACGAAGCGATTTTACGATATCGACTCCCATTTATGTTTTAAAAAATAATTGTCGTTAAATGCGAAGAAACTCGGGCCCATGCCCTTAAGATTTTGTCTGACACTTACTGCTCTTAAAAGTTTTGTTCAGGTGTGACATCACAAGCCTGAATATTAGTCTATTTTGTAGTTATTTTACATTTATGTAAGTTTTTCAGTGAAAGACATTAACTTGTAATTAACTCATAAAATCATAAATAGATGCTTGCTGTTTCGAAGTAACCAGGTAGACTAATGCTTCTAAAAATGATAAATATATCCAAAGCAATTTTTTTTTTTTATAATTTTAAAGCAGTGTAATTAGAAATTTTTTATTAATATCTGGAAATAATGATTTATAAAAAGGAAATTACAGACATTATGTGGTTCTCATGTTTTTCTAACAAGTAATTAGACTTAGTTGTTCTGTTAAAGTAACACTAAACCTGTATTAGCTCTGCAATCTGAAATTCTAAAGCACAGAAATCACAACTGTAAATTCATCAGTCTACCAATATCACATAGGCTATGTAAGGTATTTTGTCAAAGTAAATATTTCTTAGTACTTACTGTGACAAGTTTTTTAAGTGTGTAGCCTAAATGTGTAAAGGACTTGTGTGCTTATTTCTCTAGGAGACTGGCTGGGCAAACTGCTGGCTATCATCAGCCTGACACCGTTTGGTATTATCTCTGGTTTCATAGCACTGATATTATTCAGAAGAGATTTGCATACGGTAAGAGCATGCATGTTTTATTTTAATGTAGCAGGAAAGCTTATGTGATGTTAGAAAATTTGATGTGTGTGTTATCAAGTTAACCAGTGGCTATGTAAAGGACAGAAATAATTGTGGATTTGTTAAGGGCACCACCTGCCATGTACTTCAAATTCATTGTAATGTGTAGGGATATGTCTTTCATTTTTTTAAGAAACTATTCGCAGTGTGCCTATTGTGCCAATGTAAGAAAAGAAAACACACTTCATCAATTATGAAATGTTATTAACGAAACACTGTTTCCAAGGCCTCCAACATACTGTAGCTAAAACCTGCCTTTTCAAATTGACGTACTTAAAAATTTGTGAACTGGATGTAAAAAGAGTCGTGCACTGATCTTTTATGCAGACTTTTGAGCAATAAAATATGGTCATTGCTATAAGGCCCATAGTAAAATTGGATATTCATAAATCTTGCACCTTAGTTGAATGCTTTGCTTGTTGTGGCAATTTTGGCATCTGATGCACATTTCAAGGTTGCCTTTACATGCAAAACTGCTCAGGGTAGGTGGTGCACTTAACACAACTGTAAATTGGAGCACTGCGGTGATGATGCATAACAAATAAAGCTAAAGTTCCTTAGAAAACTATGAGTTTTCTTATCAGACCTATATTAGATTGTGTATCCAACTATTTTTATTTTGAGTCATGTAGTGTATTATTTCAAATACGTGTTATCATAGACCTATGTTATGTTTTATTTGCCGCACTTCATCGAGAGCAACATTATTCCCAAGTTTTGCAGATAGTCCTCATTATTATTTCTTTGTCTGAAAATGTGATATCCACAAGATTTGTGGTGTATACAACTGCACTTGCTGAAGTTGCCACACTAAACTATCATACGTCTTTGTTGATACCTGTATGTACCACAGACATTTAAAATTCTGATATATGTTGGCATTTCAGAGATAATTTACTCGGTTGAATAGAACTATCACTCACCCATCACAAGAGATGTATTTTTAAAACTCCCTATGATTTGGATGAGAAAATAGTGTTAGGATACGTGTTTTTATGGGTGAAATGGGGTTTAAGTTTAGAGTGTACACAGTTTATAGTAGCGTTTTAACACTCATTGTATCAGATGATATAAGTAATTTATGAGTGTCAGTGAATGCAGTTAGCTACTTACGGATACTGTTGACTTGTTAATACGCAGACAAAAGGTTTTTTAACTGTCTACTTTTTTTAAAACTGTTAACCTCATTTAAACAAATTATTAAAACACTTAAAAACTTCTCTATGCTGTACAGTATTTTTGCCTGATTTGAGCATTCCTCTTCTGTGGAAAGTGTCTGGAAACAAGATTCTAGAGCTTCTGTTTTTTCAGGAAGTCTGTATGTTTTTAATGGTGAACCCAATGGAGCTGCTAGGCTTCTTTCTCAGACGAGAAATGTAAAAATCAGACAGACTTATAGGCCTGTTTCACACACTTTGCGACTCAGCAGCACTGCTGAGCAGTTGAACTGCAGCTCAGCGGCCGCCTGAGACAATACACTTCAGACTCACCACAGCAGTACTGCCTGCTGTAGCTATACTCAGGATGTTTTATGTTCCAAATTGGTTGATAAATTTCTATTTCTGTTATAAGAGCTTCTGTATTTATATTGTCTCACACAGTTTGCGTGTTATCGTCATTTTGCATCTTTATTGCACATGTGAAAGATACAACAGACAATACTGATTGAAAGAAAGCATACAGTCATTGAGTAGCATAACAGCAGTGCCGCAGACATGTGTCAGTAGCACTGCTGCTAGCACCAGCCAGCTGCTACCGGCGGCTCTCGCGATGCCAACGCCAGAGAGTCGCTTAATGTGAATACCTCAGTTCACATTAACGGTGTGCCATCATCAGTGCTTAGCAGCACTGCACAGCCGCAGTGTACGAAAAGGCACATAGCCTAGTGTGATGTATCCCAAAGTATTTCAATACTTAACTTTTAGTGTGTTATTTTGTTCCTATAACTAACTCCTTCAAACATTTGCCCGAGATACCTCGAAATTCTAAATCAATATAAAAAAATTAATAAAAATTTACAAAATTATTACTATTTCATTTAAAAAATGTTTTTTGATATGAACTGTTTTATTGCCTAAAAACACCTATGAACTGTTTAATGTGTTTGAAATTGTTATAATTTTTTGCAAACGTTGTAAAAAACTAGATAGGAAGGGGCTAAAATAATTTTTGGTATGGAGACACAAAGAATAGTGAAATTGATACTTTGACATTTGCTTCCTAATAAAAAAAAAATCCATGAGAAATTACGTAGGCTATCATTTCATAAATTTGAACAGTGTGTTGTAAAAATGGGAAATTTATTATTTTGTTCATTCAAGTAAATTTAAGATGTTAGTTATTAATGTTTCTCAAACCATCAGTTATTTACTGTAAATTTCATTTCTATTTCAACACCAATATCTTCAGTAACAGTAGAAACTGATAAAAAAAATGTTGTGTTTCAGCAAAACTATACAACAGCTTCTTTATCATGAGGAATGATTGTGTCCTGCAGTATTTTAGTTTAGCAAGAAGACACAAAATTGAAATCTAAAAAATTTGCTTCCAACCCTCAACAATTGCATTTAGGAAGGAGGATCCAAAACAATTTGGTTGGCTTCCTACTTAGGTGGATATAACTTGAGTAAAGCAAAGTTTAATGTCTGGAAGACAGTACAAAGCAAGGTCATGGTGGGTGCTTGCCCACACATGCTACATTTGCACTTTAAGTATTGTAGATAAATATACACCGTCTGCAGCTGTACTGTGTTGTGAGCATAGTGCCGTTATAGTGAGCTCAGAGTAACCTGGTGTGAGCACTACTGGATAAAGCCATCAAACACTTTGCCATCCAATATTAAGTACTACTGCTCTCTAGCTGAATTCTGATTTATTTACCCAAAACTTGTTGGAAAGTCAAAAGTGTTAACAAAAAGCTATTCATATACAATCATAATTTACTTTGAATAAGATAAAGATTAATATTTACAATCTGAAACTTATTGGGATGACTACAAAACACAACTTTTTACTCGATGACTACTTTTCTTGTTTTTATGTTTTTCTTTTCTCTTTGATGTTCTTTGACAAACATCTACATTGCAATGGCTTATGTCAAAAATTAAATAAAGTCATCCACTCCCATTGCACAACTTTTTCTAAGACCTTCGACACAAAACAGTCTGTACTAAAATACAACTTTTACTTGTTGAATTATGGTACAATGTTTCTCAAATGTTATAAATATTCGCTTAAGGTAAGGTAAGTGGGCTTTACATCCTATCGACGGGGAGGTCATTAGAAATTGTGACATGCATCTGGACACAATGACAATAACTGGGAAAGGAGTCAGCCTTCACCTTTGTTACAGAACCGTCCCAGCACTCGTCTAGAGCAATTTCAGGAAACAATGTAAAATTAATATTTTTGGAGCCAGGATTCAAAAGTGGGTCCTTATGAATGTGAGTCCAGCATGTCTGCTGAAATAGAACAAACCATGTACTGTACTTCTTTCCACAATATCACTAAATACTTACTTAACAGTATCTGTGGCCACCTGGCCTGTTACCACTTGCCTGGATGGTGCAGCTGTTGGGCTGATGTGCCTATGTTATGCGAAGCTACCCTGGAAGTGGTTGGAGAAGCGGACATGTCACCCAGAGCTTGAGTTGGCAGAGCTGGATGGTGACAGAATAGAGCACTGAAATTCTGGAGAAGTTGGGGCGGCTGACATGGGATCCGGCATGGCGTATGCCAGCATAAGGCAATCAATAGACTGTGACATGCCGGCCATGTGTCTGTAGGATGGCAGTCTTAGGTGAGCAGCAATCGACCATAGTGAGGCAGTAGTGGAAGCCTTGAAATTATGGCTAAGGCCCCTATAAGACAATGTGGGCGTGGCCAAATCAAGATGATGATGGTAGAAATGAGCCAGTTGGCAAGGAGACATGCCAAGATATTGTCGAGGGTTGACAATGGAGACAGGCACGTGCCATGTTGTCTAGGTAGGAAACCCAAAACTCCAGTCACCTGAGAACTTCATCCATGAACCCAGTAATATCTGTGATGCATTACGCAGGCCAAAATATGTAAATGTGAAGTCGTGCAGCTCAAAAGCTAAAGGATGACAGTCGTGCAGATGTCCTGAGAAGCAACTGGAATTCGGTTGCTCAATATCAGTGGTTGAAAAAATGGTTTTGCCATTCAGGATGTGAGCAAAGTTTTGAATGTGCAGAATGAGGTTCTGATCTAGAATAGTGCTGGCATTGAGTGCTATGCATGGATGCCATTCCTCTCCCTTAGGCACCATGTGGAGAGGTGTGACGACCAGAGGACTGTCAGACGAGTAAGCTGTGTCCAGTGTAAGTATCGCCTTAAATTCCATCTTGCCAAACTAGCCGACATGGGGCTAAGCGGTGGGGTCTACTATGTACAGGTTGATCAGCAGTGATATTAATATGGTGTATGGTGATGTGAAGAACATGTTGAAATGTACCTGATGGGCAGGTGAGTCTGGCAAATTTCAGAAGCAAGTTTGGGTACTTTGATGGTTTGCTAAATATCCTAGTGCTGCTAATGTCATTTGTAACTTTGGTACCACCTGTAGTTAGCAATGTCGTACCGTTGGTTTCTAACATTGACAAATAAGCCATAATGGTGTAGGAAGTCAATACCAAGGATAGGTTTATTGACGTTAGCCACAACAAAATGCTAGACCAAATTGTGCCAGTGTCCAAGGTTCAGTGAGAGAGTTACAGTGCCGTAGGTTGCAATCGGTGGACTATTATTGGCGACCAGAGTGTATTTGGATCGAGGACGCATGCCAGGAAATCGTGAATGAGTGAAATCACAGATTTCAATTCCTGTATCAACTAAGTACTGTACCTTAGTTCCTTGTTCAGTAATGAACCAGAGGCAGCTTGGTGGCTCAGAGGGGTCACTGGCCGCTGTCCACTCCTCTCTTGATCCCATGGATTGCGTGCAGGGCGCAGTTCTCCTGCCTGCTGCTTGACCAAAGTGTCAGTGGCCCCAGCAGGTTCCTGGCAGGCCCTTATGGGAGCGTGAGCGTCATCCCTCTAATGTATAATTGTCTCTGTGACTGTTGTATTGACCACTGTGTGCTGTGGCAGCACTGATCTCCTGATGAAGCAGTTTGGTGATTTCCCCTATCTTTTCTGTCATTGTTGCCATCTTCGCGAACAGGACCTCTAGTGAAGCTGCTTTAGCACCTGTGGCCGCAGGTTGATGTCTGAGATGGCGTCGGCCAGTGAGTCGTGGGTGAATGTTGTGTGGCAAGTATAGCGTGAGTTGCAGATGGAAGGGGGCCTAGCCACAGGGATCATAGGAGGTCATCTGGAATGGCAGTCCTTGCAAAACTATGGAGGTGTCATAGGAACTAAGGGGTCTCCTGTCACCCATCTCATTGTGCTCCAGAAGCTGTTTCTTCTTCCGCTCTTGCATTGCTGTCAGACATTTTATTTGCTCACTTATCAGTTTTTCATACTTCCCACAATGGTAAATGCTATTGCCGTTGCTGGCGACAACATTCACTCGCTCATAGCTGTATAGTGACAGTCTCTCATCTGTCCCGTGTAGCAGGTGCAAGCGGCTCTTGCAGGCAGTTGCTGGCGGCTTAACAGTCTCTGTGGCCACTTGGCCCGTTACCACCTGCCTAGATGCTGCTACACATACTGTGACATTTCAACTTGCCTGTGGCGGTTAGAAGTGGCCTGTCTGAAACTGAGAAAAGTTCTGTAAGCACTTTTAAAACATGGTAGGTTGGAAGTGGGTGATTGGGAAGAAGAAATAGCCCCGTATTAATGGGATAAAGAACTGCTGCACTGTCCATTATCTCTGGTATGGCATCGTGCTTCGTTCTGCCAACAACACACACACGCCAACCGGAGCAGTTATTTCCCATTGTCAAGAATAGGAAAAACTGTGCATAATAGTTTTTCATACTGCTATTCAGGAAAATTTTTTAAGAGGAAAATAGGTTTACAATTGAAACAATGTTAAAGAAGTCATGTGAGGGTGGCCAGGATAGGAAGGTTGCAGTTATTTCCTGGGTAGAACATTACTGTGTCCGGCTGCCCTTTGAATAGTGTGTGCGAATGCATTTATGCCGTTCCTGGCCTCCAGCTGTTGTACGGAGATGATGATGAAGTCTTGTGCCAGTCCAGTGCTCTCAAAGCCCTATGAACATAGAGTATTGGCTCCCATCATGCCCTAAAGCACAATCATCATTCCATTGTAGATACACCCATAGGCAAAGTTACATCAAGGGGAAAATAGTCCCTGTACCGTCTGTGATTAAAAACTCAGTAATGCTGATAGAAACATGGGCATTTTATTCCAGATGTACCTTTGAGCAGGTTCACCGCCAATTCACCTAGTTGACACTGCATTAGCAGAAAATACTGCGTACTGCCAACAATGAATTATTAAAAGAGAAATTACATTGGGGGTCGAAATGCCTCCCGAGCATGTGTTGGTCCCTGGGGCAGTATATAAAAACAGTTCTGGAAATATTTATGCTAGGCCTGTTTATATTTCAGTGGATGCTCAAAACATGAAGCCCCGAGAGAGTCGAGAAGTGAGCTCCACACACATGTCCAAATGGCTCGCTGGCTGGGGAAGTACTGCTAGTGTGCCTTGGTAGAGAGCACTGGGCTTCCCGCCAAAACTATGGTGTAATGCTAATACACACAAAAAGCCTGTATGAAAAATCAGCAATTAAGTAAATAATTATTATAAGCCCTTGTGTTCTTTTATAAATATTGTGAATATCTTGACTGATTGTCTTACTATTTGTACCATTTGTTGGGAAAAATACTTGTATTAAGCACAAAACCACTTTAAAACAATTATTGAAAATATCATAAGCCCTTGAAAAATGGTATTTAAGGTGGCATCTTACCCCACGCTTCAAATGCGTAGCAGCGTGTTCATAACAGGTTTGTTCTACGAAAATATTCCACATGTGCCCATTGTGCCAATGTACGAAAAGAAAACAAACTTCTGACAAGGTCGGAACCTCGTTAAGACACCACACTAATTAAAAACACTGTTTCTAAGCCCTCCAACATGGCTAAAAACTGCCTTTTCAGACTGCCTTACTTTGAAATGTACTAACCGGATGTATGTGAAACTCAGGTTGCGACCTGCACTGAACTTAGTTGCAGACATTCCACCAATAATATTATATGGTCACCGCTTAATGTCCCAAAGTAAAAACCGTTCGGCGGGAAGCTTGCACGCTAGTTTAGCGCTTGACTCATTGAGGTGACGCGGCATTTGATGCACGCTTCATGGTCGACCTTATTTCTCCGCCACTTTTGAGACTCTCATGCGCGGGTAGGCGGCCGCCTTAATATTAGTTTGTGAGTCAAGTTACAGTAAATTTAGTAGTATTGTGCGCTGCGGTTCGTTCTGCATGAATGCTTCATTCATGTATACGGGGTCTTCAGCAATCACTCTTAATTATAAAGTACACAAAACCCCTCAGCGGGTCATGCTTTGGGATTTTTTTAGTACGTGGTAGGCACTCGCAGCCATAGATTACATACTGTGATGCTAATGCTGCTTACGATACCTGGCTGATGTACTGTAAGGTGAGGGGAACAAGTTGTGTCTGCTGTAATTTGCCTATCTAGGTAGAGGGGAAAACTGGCATCTATGGCACATGTCACAGTTGACTAAGTGTACACACGCTTTATCCATGAACGTACATAGTTTTTTTGTGTAAATAGACCATTTGTTCACAAAACCGACTAAGATAATTTAGACAATTATTTGCGAAAAATTTTTAGGACACCTATAAATTAAGATAATGGGAAGTGTAATGTTGTAGTTAAATTGTGTAGAATGTTTCAGTAAAGTGATCGTGTAGGCAGAATAAAGGTTCCAATTTTTTTCCGTCAGAAGGGATTGATCAATTATCTAATTTTAATACTGTTTTTTTGTATGTTGGTTAGTACTACAAAAGTTATTGTTTGCTTGTATAGTATGTTGTTGGACAGTTGACAAAGTAGTTTTGTATGTTGTTTGCAGATATCATTCTTTCTTGGCACTGGACTGAATGAAGTGTTGAACTTAATACTGAAGCATACTTTCTGCGAAGCACGTCCTATGTACAGGAATGCTCTGTATACAGAGTATGGAATGCCCTCGTCACATTCACAGTTTATGTGGTTTTTTTCAACCTATGTTTTGTATTTTGTTTTTATTAGGTAAGTAGAAACACTGCCCTTAAAAAATTCAGGTGCAGTTAGTCCCTGCCACTTTGTCTTTATTTTTTTCAATTTGTGTCCATTGCTGCCGTCCTTTTTTCTTTGTTTTTTCATATGCCGTTCACCTGTTGTTTTCCGTAATCATTTCCTTTTTCCTAGCTTGTGATTTTGCTAATCCTTTCTTTTTTTTCTCTCTTTTATTACTTAGCTCTGCCCTGTTTTCATAAGCGCTGACCAGAATCTCTCACTCACCCCATTTTTATACTTTTTTTTGGTATGGCTTATGTATTCAGCACAATTTGTGTGCTAAAATATTATTATTTTAAATTTTATCTTATATTGATCTCCATATTACTATTTGAAAGTTTAAGGACTACAATTTTTATCCCTTTTTATATGTATTATGTTTGCAATTTGTGTTTTCTTCAGATTATTCACTTAATATATGTTTCAATTTCAATTTGTTACACTGAGTATGTATCTTCCCCAAAATCAGTGAGGTATTCCTAATTGATGAGAAGAGCGTTCCTAATATGTAGATATGAATAAAGTTTAACATTGTAGTTAACAAGTTTAATTTGAACCTGTACATTAGTGGACCTTTGTAGGTAAGAAACATTAGTGGTTTTCTTTAGGAATAGTCACCAGTTCCAAGAATGTAGTAGCATGTGTCATTGAAATAACATTTTGAATTTGGCTATTGTTAATGTAATTTTAGTATAATAGTTATTGTTAAAAATAATTTTTTTTTCATTGTTTTCACATTTGTGATTTTATTTTTGTATCTTCTGTCATGATATAAAAGCTCTGATTTTAGGTCACACAATATGTTTACCCTTAAACCATTTAGTATAGCTGTACTATTAATTTTTTGTGTAAAATGATAACCATGATGTTTGGAAGGGTTGAATACAATAGAAGCATTAAAAACTTAACTTAAAAATGCTCTATGGTAGGCCAGTTTAAAATGTATGGGCACTGTAGTGAACATATTAGAGATTTTATGAGTTTATGATAGATGGCTTGTGGATTGCTTTATTTGTGTGAGTAAAACCAGCACGTAGTTTTTTTTTTGTGTTCAATTTAAGTTTAACTGCAATATGTATTTCAGTGGTGGATGGTATGGATGCACCATTTAACCAAAGAATCACTGATTAGAATGTATGGGTTTATGGACGTACACAATTACTTTAATATATAAGCAATAGTGTATGTCCATAAATCCGTACATTCTTATAAAGTCTAATTGCAACTAACATTCACAGATCTCATCAAAGAATCATTGTTCAGTTTTGTGTCCGGTTACACAACAGTGGCCAAGAACTATACAGATGTCCTGATACGGGTATGCAATGATATAAGAAGATGTAATGGGCAGGTTAATAATATTCCAATGGGAGAAATAGGTACAGTCATTTGGGGTAACTTTGAACTGGTCAGGGCAGCTTTGTACCACCTGCCTAGTTTAATTTCAAATGAAGTATCTAAAATTTCATGAATACAGTTGTGTACCTGATAAATAAATTTGCTAATCATGAAGTCTTTATGCGATGGTTATAGGCAGCAAAGGGATCATATAAAAGAAAATGCCTGGTACTAAGTTACCCCAAATGACTGTTAGGAAGGATGTGTGCAGGATCAGCTGAGAAGTATGCACTTCATAGCGTCTGTAAATATAATACTGTATTATAACAGCAGAGACGTTGAAAGAAAATAATTGGTAAGTTAGCTCGTTCACCAGATAGCCAGTATGCGAGTTGTAAGTTTCTTTTTTTTTTTTTTTTCTCTTGGACGTTTTGCCAGCTGTCTAGGGCAGTAGCCTGGTAGTGTCGACAACGCACAAGCCAGGGTGAATGAGTAGGGAGGATAGGAGGGTGGTGCATAATGTGTTGGCAAAATTTTGCTACTTAAAAATTGCCAGTAAGTTGGTCGGTAAAATTGATCCCATTTGGGTAAAAATTCTTTACACACTTCCTGTATGAATTGTTCTGTGGGGTAGTGTATCTAAAAGAACATGTCTGGATAACAGACCAAAAGTAGTCACGTAAACAAATTTGATAAGTTGTGTTGTTCACAGTTATTAAAACTTGAAACTAGTGGTAAGAGTTTAGCAGTGTAATTTGGAATCGAGAAGGTGGTAATATTAATGTTTTAAGCTTAGAAATTCTGAGTGTTTTGAAAAACTTAAGGGAATGGTTTAAATTCCTACATCATCTTCATCAGAGTTAACTTAATCTGTCTTTCATTGAATTTTTACTTTTACCTCCCTTCGCTGCAGTATAAATACATTTGGGGCTAATATGACGTGTTTTTTTCTTTTCTTCCTTGTCTTGTAATTTTTTATATTTTAAATCCACATGCCCATGTTTTTTTTTTTTTTTTTTTTTTTTTTTTTTTTTTTTTTTTTTTTTTTTTTTTTTTTTTTTTTTTTTTTTTTTTTTTTTTTTTTTTTTTTTTTTTTTTTT
>PNEQ01085813.1:0-24870 GCA_003012365.1 Medauroidea extradentata | reverse complement strand
GTTTTCTCTGGGATCTCCCTTTTCCCCCACCCTTTCATTCCGGTACTGCTCCATACTCACCTCATGTCACCCTCACAAGCGCTAAAAATCTCAATGTTAAGCACTGACCAAAATCTCTCGCTCACTCACTTTATCATCATCCGATGTTATCTGTATAGAATATATATTTCGAAGATTTTATCATTCCTGCAAGCTTGGGAAGCTATTGGTGCTTATTTAAACAAAATGTGCTGTTCATACTTGAATTACAAATTTCAAAACACACATATCCTGTTTGCAAATCTGACCATGCGTCTTGCAAACTTAATTAATATTGTCGGGATCTAGGGTGGGGAACAAAAGGGGTTAGGAAAAGGTAATAGGGGAAGAGGAAGGATAAGAGTCAGAGGGATAGAACCTCTAACCTTGCCATTAATAGGCTGTCAAGAAGCCCAAAATTCTTTCAACAAAACACACCTCAGACTTACTGAGGACTGACACAACTACTAGGGGGTATAACCTAGCTCTTAAAAAGAAAAGAAAAACATATAAACGCTCATATAACAACTTGGGCGACTGCGTGGCTAACGAGAGAATATAAAATTATCATCAAAGTCCCAGTAAGCTTTAAGAGTAGTTATATTCCTTTGTTATAGTAAAAACTAATGAAAAGAAAAATAAATTAAATGAAGCTAGCATAATTGCAAAGTGAAAACAAAGGAAAAGAAAACGGAATTATTTTGACGTTAAATTAATACTACTGTCATGTATAATCAGTTACACAAAGTATCAAAACAACAATAAACATTTATAAAAGAAAGACAAGATCACAATAATTAGATATGGCTAGTTCAAATACTTCTCAGTCAACATTAAAAGCAAATAATAAATAAACAACCTGAGACGGTCATAATAATTCCTAAAGATAAGACAAGAAAAGAAGTAAAGGGAGAGAGAGGGTGATAGATTAAGGAAAAAGGAGGAGAGGATACAATACTCACAGGTGCTCATAACCTAAAATTACTTTGCTTAGGATGCGTCCGCACTTGAGCATTTTTCCCACACAAGCTAAATGAGCATGCGGCGAACAGGAGTTCGTGCGCTAGTGCGGACGTGTTTCATCGCACAGAACGAGCATGCAAGTTTTCTCGTGAACAACCCGAACGCTATCCATGGAAAGTCAGTAAAGTTACTTGCTCAAAAGAACTGTGCGTGCTCAGTGTGGCCGGAGTGAGAGACAGCCCGAGCTGTTCGGACTGTGCACTGCGTCTGGATACTTCATTATCGGCAGACCGGGCTATTCAACAATGGAGTGGAGTATTATGAAATGTCTCGCACTTATTCAAGAATATGAAAAGTACTGAACATTGTGGAACCCGAGATATGCTATGTATTATAATCAAAATAAAAAGCATAAATCGTGGGTAGACAGTAAAAGTTATCGGTTGTCCTGTAGAAGAGGCAAAGAAGGAAGTGGAAAGTTTGTTGGGAAGTTACAAAATTTAGCATGGTCACTGGAAAAGGCATGTACTGTAGACATTTATATGGATCAGTCACAATAGGAAAAACTTTGTTTATATAATTTAGCTTAATATGTCAACAATGACAAATTACTAATAGTTTTTTGTAATAGTTTGACAATGAAAACTGAACAATTGAGGGTAAGCAAAGAAGGAATAGGCAACTTCCTTCATCAAGTCTATTCAACTGTTTACTGTATTTTCTCTATCTGAAGGATGATTGTAATATTATTTCATATTAAAAGCAGTATTTTGAAAGAATTAAAACGATAGAAAGTAAACTTAAAAGGGTGGCTTGCCATAAATACTTGAAATCGTAATTTTAATAGAGTTTATTGTAAGATTAAAAGCTAAACATCTATGCACAAAAGTTGAATTTTATCAAATATTTTTAGTTGCTATGGTCATAGCAAACTATTTACCTTTTTTAGGCTCCAAAAGTATTGGCTTTCTAACGTTCCCTGTATTAGTTTCCCATAAGTTTTGCTGCACCCTCTGAAATTCTGCCTGGGCGTCTGACGCCCACGAAAAATAAAATTATTATCCACATTAACCGAAGCAAACAACACGATACTGAAATATGACTTATAGTTTAAAAAGTCGCTGCTTGTATAATAATTGTTATCATCTGCATTCAAAATTTAACAGTCGTAATAATTGATCCAAAAACTAATTGCATTGATATATAATACGTAACTAGGAAAAATGTTCATACTGGTATTCCAACTAAATAGATGTTATAAATAGTGACATTTATAGCTATACCAGTATTTTTTAATAGGATACTGTACGAATTTGTATATTTTTCTCATTTATAAATGTACTAATTCATTATTCTTATTTACATTAATGTAATGCCTCTATCCTTGGATTCTTGCCTCACACTTCTATGCAACAATTATGAATATACACCGCTTGGATATTTTAAATAGGTACTGGAGTCTCGTGAACGAATCTCCTGTTGCAAGAAATCGTTGTGTCACAGCAATACGAACTTTTACGGGTACTACTTTCATGAATACGGCTTACTACATTTATTAAAAACTCAGAATATTTGGATTTCATTCTGGTAAGGTTTTTAAAATGCTCAACATCTAGAAGCTCTAGCAACAAAATTTGACAATTGAAATATTGAAATAGAAGCGTCTAATCCATTGTTTTAGTTTTTTTTTTCCCAACTTCTTCCACTTTTCAACAATGAGCACATAACAAAGAATCACCCTGGCTTTATCACGTCCATTACAAACTGTTCGCCACAAATGCGGGAACATAACGAACAGCTACGCTTAGAGCGAGCATTTGTATTCATTCGGGATACAAACTTTGTCCGCACAAGCATGCGCCACACGCTCATTCGACTCGTGTGGGCAAAAATGCTCTAGTGTGGACGTGCCTTTACACTCATATTAAAAATAAAAAAATAAAATTGTAAGTTAGGTAGCCAACCTCTTGGCTTAACTTAGATAAATTTCAGGAATGATTTCATAAAAAAAATCTGAATTTTGTTTCATCAAAATAAAAGTTTAGTTTTTATTTAATTCCCTTCCCCCCCCCCCCATATAGCATTTCATAAATAAATAAAACAACAAATAACAATGACAACAAATGAAATACAAAGTTTTGATTTAAGTCGTACCATCGCAAGTTCTCAACATTAATTTATAGAATTCAACTTTTAAAGTTACGCAAATGTCAGCTGAAGAATCTTAAATGCGTGTACAAAAATATTGCTCCATTTACTCAATTGACTCTACCTACGTACATGAAAAGACTTTAAATCCCTATTCTGATAGCTTTCAGCGACTTCAATTTCTTCACAATATTTAAAATTAATCCATATTAAACGGTGAATTAGTGAGTACATTAACTGTGTACTCCTGATTTGAAATCATGTTACCTTCGTTAGTGTCCCAGCTCATAAGATACTTGACTTTTTCTTCCTGCACGCCCAGCAATGTCGCCTGCTTGCTGTTATCTTCCGCCACGTCTCCTACACCACACCTCCAGCATTCCCCGCAACAGTTAACAAAAACGCATCGCTACGCTTCCCCCTCTCTAGGCCACACACACTCTTTGGTGCAGCGACGACAAAAGCAGACCCCTCCTCTCTCACTCTACCTCTCCCGCTGCACCCGCTCCTTCCACGTACAATGCAGGGTTCTTGGCCTCTACAAACTTCTATTTTACATACACTGCTGCTCCACTTCCACGCTACCCAGGAACTAAACAAGAGGCGAGGAAGGTCAGAGTAAGTACACAACAGTTTTTTTTTTTTTTTTTTATCCAGCGATTATTGAACTCCAAGTGTACTTGTCCCACTTGTGTACAACAATCTCAAGATAGTGCCAGCGTATCATGCACCACCCTCCCATCCTCTCTACTTGTTCACCCCTGGCTTGCACGTCGTCAACGCTACCAGGCCATTTCCCTAGACAGCTAGCAAAACGTCCACGAGAAAAAAAAAGAAACTTACAATTCACATCCGTACTACCTGTTGCGTAAGCTGACTTCCTGGGGCAAGATACTCTAAAGAACATTATAGGCACAGAGCCAAAACTTCAAAAGAAATTACTGAAACGAAAATTAGGTTAAAACTTTAAAATGGAAACTGTAGCCTGTAAATAAAGTATGTATCTTAATTAAAAAAAACAATAAAGTAAAAATTTTAACTCTAAATTTTACCTTTGTGACAATGTAATCGGCGTGAAACATTTACTTATCAATGGTCTGTGGTAGGCGTTTAGTTTTCCTTTTTTATGTTGTCAGAATAGTTTTTCATGCTATTCACATTTTTTTTCTAAGCTCATAAATCATGGAAAAAATATGTTCAGGTACTAATACATTTTTTGTTGTCTGTTCGTGCTGATCAGAAGCAACATTATGTACTTGTAAGTGGTTTTTCTCTACTCATGAATATTACTGCTGACAATAATAAATTTATCATCATATTTACATGTTTGTGTTGAGATTGGGTGATATTCCTGAAATGTGGATGCACAGGGTTTACTCAGTTGTTTCAATGAACCCAAACTCCCTTAGCCATTCCTGTTGTGCACGTCATTATCTTGTTCTTTGATTTGCGTGTTGTTATTAGTGTCTCTTTGTAGATAACCATACAGCCCTTCCTGGCACAATATTCACAGTTGTTTCTCTTATTTGCTCACAAAGGATGTTTCCGTAAATGATGTCCAGAGATACATCTTCGAGGAAGCGATTCATTTGTTCCTGAGGAACTGAAAGTATAACTAACCAGTCCTGCTAAGGATGGAAATAGGGTCCTGTAAGATGATCATTAATGATTCCACCCCATGCATTTTGACATAATCACTGTTGACGGTTGTCCTGATGCACATCACAAAGATTGCTGTAAGCCCATGTATGACTGTTTGAAAATTGGTGACACTGTCATGTGTAAGTCGTGCTAAAATCTGAATGGACACAGTACATTGCTGTAAGATGCGTCAGCAGAATGTTCTTCTTGGTACAAAATCCACCACATTTAATCCTTGCATCTACTGTATGTGATATGTGTATGGAAGGTTTTCATGCAGGATTCTCCTCACAGTCATGTGACGAACACATTACCTTAACAGCAGTAGTTCCCAAACTGGGGGTCGCGGGCTGTTTCGAGAAGGGTCACGACAGCATAGCTGCCAACTTGTACGATTCTCCCGTAAAATGTACGATTTTATGCCCTATTGTATGAGTGTATGAATGGTGTAAATTAATATACAATTTCCTAGCACTTTTTTTCCTTTCCTTTTCTTTGTCAATTCATAACAAGAAATCCATACAGAAATCACACATTTCGGTACTGTAAATGTCGTATGCAGATGTAACGTCGTAGTTAATGAAGGGGTCTGACAATACTGTAGTTTCAGTAACTAGCGTACCACATTTATAGCTTTTCTCCCACATTTTTCACTACCGAATTCTTTTTTTTTTTTAAACATTGCCGACCGTATCCCGAAGATTGCCCAACGTATCTGATCGTTTAGTCGCCGTAGCATAATGACGTTGTGACTTTGCGTAAACACAATTCATTCAGTGGACTGTTTTTTAGCAAACATGGATTTTAGGTTTACCATTTTCGTGTAGTCATTGCTCAAGAATATTTAGTGAACTGTGTAAAGTGAAAGAAACCGTTGTTACGTCTTATTTTCACAGGGAATATGAAAGCACACGTATGCGTGGCACATGTTTTTTGTGAACATTGTTTTTGCTGTGCTTAAACTTATCAATATGTATGGTTTCTTTCTCAATTCCACAATAGGCTTATTTGCAGTGTCGAAGAGTGGTTGTGAAAAATGTAAAGTGAGATTAAATTGGTTAGTTTCCATTTTATGAGAGTATGTTGTGCATTTATGGAACTGTGAAATATGGTTATTAAACTGTGTTACCCGAAATCATTTAGTATCTCTTGAGGTATTAAAATAGGTTTCTGTTTTTAAAATATGCAGAAACCAAAATTAACAAAACCCTCTTCGTGCCGATTTCTGATATGTAGTTAAGTTATTGGCAGTATTAATGTTGGTACAACAGATTAGAGTAAGCTAGATTCAGTGGTTTCCCTGTTAAATTTGCATTATGATAGGGAGACTTTGTAATATTAGCCATAAATACAACACATAAACAGCATGAACTAACTTCAGCTAATTTTATGTTACTGTTCTAATTATTTAGTAGGTTCTAAATATATTTTGCATACAACACTACATTGAATATGTAGACTGTGTAATCATAAAATGACTAGTGATAGTTCGATGGTAGTTACACTTATACATGTGAAAAGCCACGACTTGTTTACGCTATATTGTAATAATTTTAAAAATTGTACTATTTCTGAATCATTGAGGTTGGCAGGTATGCGACAGGCTTTCAAAATAAGTTCAAAAAGAAGAAAATTACTCGATGAAACTGAAAAATATAAAAATGAAGATCTAAACAAATAACTGAACTTAAAATGTAAATTAATACAAATTACTGAGACAACAAATATGTGCTTAAATATTATTTGTTGAAGTGGAGGTAGTCGCCGTTAAAAATTGTACACAAAAAGGGGTCGCGGTTTAAAGTTGTAACCAAAAGGGGGTCGCAAGACCAAAAGCTTTCCCCTTAATGTTTCCTAGAGAATTTTTTTATTTTTTTTAAATACCAATGACAAGCACATCAGTTTTACAATTGAAAGTTTGTGACACCTTAGCCTGACTTACTCTCTGATGTGGCTGAGTGATACAACGGGCTCCATAATACCCAAAAAACGAACAAGAAAACTTTGAAGTCTTAAAATTTTGGTATAACAGTGCCCTTCATATAAATATATTATATTTCACTTTAATAGAAACAGACACTACACATAATTTTAGTTAATTAGGGACTCATTCTGCTGCTTAATGAACAAATAAGTCCGCGGAACAATACAATGCCAGTGCTCTCTTGCACAAGGCTCTACCATTCACAATGCTGCAAACGACAAGCTTGCTGACCAGGCTGAATGCCAGCACGCCCCTCTACGTGCCTCCTCGAGCCTAAATTTTGACCTGCCAGATGAATCACATCCAAGAGGAGGCTAACTCATCACTGAAGTGAAATTTCCAAAATCATAAATGAAGCAAAGTACAAGAACAAAATGCTTAAAATTTAATTCTCTTTAAATTGAGTCCAAACACAATATAAAACAAGTAAAATTGAATAGTAAAAATGACTACTTCCAGACTATAATTAGCAGTCAAATTTAAAGTTTTATAGCAATTTTAATTTTTATTTATTGACTAGTATCCCCAGTTAATATGTTGGATCCCATAGTACATTTGATTAACTTGGAATAATTAATTGATTACAAAAATTTATTAATAAAGTATTTCTGTATAAAAAAATATTGAAATTACCATATTATATAAACCAAACCGATGAGCTGCGTGCTAGTGCATGTCGCGCAAGGAAATAGCTATGTTTTGTAAGCCTGAATTGGATCTAAATAATTTGACAGTTAACGTTAGATTTTTTGATTAACTGTATAGTATTTCATGCCTATTATGATAGAGGAATTCTAGTGTTTCCATTTCAGATTATTCAAAATATCATAACTGTAGTTGGTTTTAAATTACACTATTTTATATATTTTGACCAAATGTGCTATAACTATTAACATTTAGTGTGAAACTGTTAACAGTTGTTCTTTTTTTTTTGCAGGTTGCACCATATAAATAACAACACATTATTAGAAAATGTTTGGAAGGCTGCTATTTCAGTATTATGTATTTTGGGTTCTACTCTAGTCACAATCAGCAGGTAAATTGTCTTTCTTAATTCTGAGTGGACATAATTTTGGTCATTCATGTAGTCATTGTCACAAGCAACATTTTGGAACAAAAGTTTAATTATATTAGCAGAGATTTCAAATTTGCTCATTAGGATATAAGGAATTTGTTTCTGCTACTTAAATGCATCATTAGGAATATGATATGGTAAAGTTGGTTTTGATCTAGTCATGTGCAAGACATTGGTCAACTGTTTTTTTATTGTTAGCATTCATTAAAAATGAATAGTTTAAAAATTTGTGTGAATGGTAAAGGTAATGCCAAAGATTGTTATTCGGGGAGCTGCCTACCCCACAGCCCTGGTAAGAGTAAGGATAGAGAATTAAAAGTTAAATTATATAAAATGTGTCTTGGTACCTGCCACCACTGATTTCTTTCTTGTTCACCTCAGTGTGTGTAGCGTCTTTTAAGTTGTTATTTAAGTACTCTGAAAACTGAGAGCAATGAAGTTTTTCATTCTCAAAAATCAATTGAAACCTACATATACATTTTTGCTAACATTTTTTTTCCTGCAACAATTTTTCCTGTTTTCAATGCCGAAAATGGTTTTAGTCGGGAAAACGATATCGTAAAAGGTGACTGAGATACACCGAACATAATTTAACATGTAAATCCCTAACCTGGTTGGTGCCAGTGCTTCGAGATGGGCATTACCTTTAAGGAGCTTGACTGTTAAACAGTGTAACTAGTAATGTGTTAAAAATAAGCATTTTTTTTAAAACTGCAAAACGTATTCCCAAAGACATCTTTCAAAACAGGGTTGTTCAGTACTTTCTGATCATTTCTGTACTTTTTAATTAAAACCATAGTGCTTCAGTGTAGTTAAAATGTTTTTTTTTTTTATGTAAAATATTGAAACAAAATAGTATTTCTAGTATGCAGTAGTACAAAGGGTCTATAACTGGATAGAGTTGCAAGTTATGAAATTTGGCCTACATATAATTTTGGACTCATTCATGCTTGAATGAAAAGAATCTTCAATCTTTTATTAACTTAAACATCAAGAAAAGAACAAAAAAAAAACATTACATTATGTCACTGTTTGAATGATGTACATTCTTTGTGAAGTGAAGTTAGTATAGCACCTAAATCATGAGTATGAAAATATTGAACTGAATAAAGAACTCCCGAAACACAGTAAATAGTATCCTCAGAGAAATAACGGAGCTACGTACTGTCAAATATTATTATAAAATTTTTCACCAAATTTCATGGTTACTATTATCTATTCTTAAGGTTGAATCACAGTTTAAAACACACACTGTTTGTATCAAATCTTTCATTCTTCACTGAAATCACAACTATCTGCCACTGAAATGAAATAAATAATTTTGCGCACACACTGAATATAGCAAAAAAAAAATTTTTTTTATTTGGTGAGAAGAGGCCCTTTAGGCTTACTAATTACATAATAATATTACAATACGGTGCACAAGTACTTATAGAGTAGTACTCGTTGATAGAATACACGCAAGAAAGGAAGAACACATTTTCCACAGAAGCGCGGAGGCTTGCGACATTTCGCCGGCTTCTTCAGGCAGCAAGTGGAGGCTCACTGGTGTCTATTGTTCAGCGGAGGTTGCTAATCAGTGCACCTGGTGGCCAGAGGACACACTAGGTGTGGCGGGAAGTTTGAAAGTGGGAAGAGAGGTTATCTAATGTTTAGGCCAGGTAGCTGTCTGGAGTTGGTGATGTATTGGTGAGCCAGTTCCCAGCGTCTCAACTCAGGACTGTTGTTCTGCTGAGGGATAGCCCTCACCACTCTAGTAGTGTAGCAAGAGTCAAAACTGGATTGACGTGATGTAGCATGTGCTGCAACTGGCTTTTCATGTGGGTCAACAAACATCCCAGCTAAGACTTTTTTGAATGAAGATGCGATGTTAATGTTTATAGATTTTCCAGTTCAGTTATTTTGTGCACGCACACTCAATTTAACTCATTGTACAACTTGGTTTAATGAATGCCATTATTATAATTTTTCTTGTTGAATAAACCTGCAGCCACATTAAACATAACACAACTTGTTAGTTGATGTAATTTTTATTCGTAGATATTCAGCAATTCCTCTCCAAATATGTTAAGTATATGACAAGTTTATTGGATGAAAAGGCACATTTACAAGTCACTTTGGTTTTGCAGTTAATTTTTTCATTTTGAGAATCTACAAGCTGTTTACATAAATAGGCAGTGTCGTCAAAATTGTACACACATGTAACCGTCACTAACATAAAAATTATTATTCTAGAAAAAATATTCTCTTGAAAGAATTTAAAAACATTGTTCCAATCGGTAATCAGGTAATTAGCGTTTCATTTTTATTCTGTCTGATACGCCATGATTTTTGTGATGTAATTTCGTGAATGTTATATATATACATATACATTTTTTCCCCTCTGCTAAATCTCATAATTTAAGAATATTATTAACTTTGGTAATCTTATAATAAGAAATTTATAGTCTCAAGTTTTAAAGTTTTTTTTTTAATTATTGTATGTTTTTAGTCCATTGTTTTGAGATGCTTAAGGTATGCTATAATAATTATTACTGTTCTGTTTTTTTTTAAGTAACTAACCATCCAGGATAAATAAAGTTACTGTGGAGTTTAATATTTTTAATTTTTGTTGGTTCAGTAAAAGTGTATAAAAACATTGGGGTTGAGGGACATAGTTCAGACTCATGTTATATGCTTATTTTAGCAGTTCTGCAGTGTTCTGAATGCGTACAGGCCTTTTTTACTTGCTGGGGGCGTCAAATAATCTTACAATATAACCTAGATATAACAGGCTTCTACTGTATTTTATTTCTAAACTTTCATTGTATAGTACTGTATGTGGACATACATATATTGAAAATGTTTTGTTAATTTAGTGTTCCCTTAACCAAGAGAAGTTGTTTTAGAAAGTTGCAGTAACAAAACAACGTGTAAAAAGAGTATATATGAGAACTGTGCCTTATTTTATAATAAGTCTCTTAAAGGTGGTGAATAGGGGCCTCTGGTGCATCAGCCTTTGTAGCATCATGTGAAGAAATTATTCGTTGTATTTAAAAAAAAATTCTCACTGCAAGTAATTTTCTTTATTGTTGTACTAGGAACAGTTGAATACCTTGAAACTAAAGTGTATTTTTAAGTGAATGTGAAAAATTACTTTTAGTAAATTAGCCTGTATACATGCAGCAAAATCTTGATAATCTGTGTGCAGAATAACTGGGGCACATTAAGGGTGCCGTCTTCCCACGCGTGAGAGGCTCAAAAGCGACGGAGCTGTAAGGTTGACCTTGAAGCGCGCATCAAATGTTGTGTCACCTCAACGAGTCAAGTGCTGTACTAGCGTGCAAGTTTCCCGCTGAACGGTTTATACTATGTGACATTAAACGGTAACCATTTAATTTTATTGGTGGCAAGTCTGCAACAAAGTTCAGTGCAGGTCGCAATCTGAGTTTCACACGGTTAGTACATTTTGAAGTACGGAAGTCTGAAAAGGCAGTTTTTAGCCATGTTGGAGGGCTTAGAGACAGTGTTTATAATGAGCGTGGCATCTAAACAATGAGGTTCCAACCTTGTCTGAAGTTAATTTTTTTTGTACGTTGGCACAATGGGCACAAGTGGACTATTTTTGTTGAAAAAACATGTTTACGAACACGCTGCAACGCATTTGAAGTGTGAGGTACGCGGCTGACTTAAGAAGTAAATTAAAAAATTTATTTATTTCAGCCTCGTTTTTGCAATGTTTGTTTTTTAGGGAATCTTGATTTTACGACCCATGACTTTAGCAGTAGAGAAATTTTGCTAGTATAAGAAATGTAAACATTGCCTAGCATGAAGTAATATTAATATGGATTATACGTAATATAGTATTATATGTGATTTTACCCTCTAATTTTCCCCTTTTCTTTCCACGTGAATTTGTACTAATAGTCGGGAGTACTTTACAAATCTAATAAACTACTATGAATTATTATTTTGAAATTTGATTATACAGTACTATGATAAGCACGTGTCTGTCACAGTTAATGGCTGATTGGTGTTTTGGGCCATGTTATATAGGGTGTATCTACAGTATCACACGTGGAAACAAGTGCTCAGCGGTGCTTTGATCGGGTTCCTGTTTGCATCTGTGTGGTTTGCTCTAACTTACCTGATTTTCACACCTCTGTTCCCACTTATTGCCTCATGGTAAGTACTCTTATGCCTTATTGTTGATTTTTTTTAATAAACTTATTTTAAAACTGCTTTGCTGATAACATGGCAAATTCTTGTAAAATATATTACACATTTTTTTATTTGCAGAATGTTATCAAATTTTAGCATATTTATAGTTGCAGTGGTGTAATATAAGAAGCGTGTTTACTAGTGCTGTGCCACTCGAGATTGGTGAGTGCTGATACAGCTTATAAATTACAGTAGGAGATAATCAGCTGGTATCCGAGAAAACTACACAAACATAGCCATTAAAAATAATTTATTTCATGCATGTTCATATCGTAAACATTCATGTATCACCCCTGCATATTTTTCAAACTTAGCACTGCTGAAAGTAGGGTATGTGTGGCTGACAAACTGTGACAGTCAGCGCAAGAGAAGTGGCAACAGTGGTCAGGCATGACTCCCTATAATCTTTTTTCTTTTACTTTAGACCATTGTAATCAAACATGGTCAATATTAGTCCGCTCTGAAAGCCAGCAATTAGTCGTTGTCAGAACTATGTATGATGTTAACCTAATCACAATAGACCTTACACAAATCACTCATCTATTATACAAACTGTATGTGTACTTACATTTCAAGTCGCTGGCAAATCCTTATCAGCATTTATAATAGCAAGCACTTTATGTATGTTTGGGGCTTTGTTACGCAAGAAAAATGAGTGAACTTTATTACTGCACATCAGTGCACAGTATGAAACGATCATATTAAGCAAGAGCACACTTTTCCCTGTTTACTACTTTCCAGGTCTCCTAAGTTTTTCGCTTTCATGGAATTCCTTTCGAGTACTGAAAATATTGACAGTGGCGGCAGTGCAAACACATTTCATCTGAACTGTAATTGCAGCTAATTTCTTCACAAGCCATGTCTGATGCTGTTGACAAAGATAATTGAAAATATTCTGAATAATATATTTTCACCACTCTTTAACTGCTTTCCCTGAGTATGATTAACAACACAAGCAATCAATTCTTGACAGGGACAGGCCGTGCTGCTTGATTGAAACTGTCGAGTAAGAGTCCCGACTCGTCAACTTGAAAGTAAGACACAATCAATAACTGTGGAAACAGACTGTTCACTGCTCATGGCTCATATACGGGTTACAGATGACTGGCCAAATGCTTTAAAAAGCGGTGTGGAAAATTATATGTATAGAAAATCCATACCTCGTAGTAATATTTCACACGAGATAGAAAAATGTAATTCCTTAATACAGTAACAAATACAGAACTACTTTCAGATGCATATGGTCACAGTACTTGCTGGACAACCAATCACAAGTGATTAACCCACGTGTATTTGTCTGCATGAGTTGTAAAGTAAGTGTTAAGGGAGAACAACCTACTCATGTGCACGCACATGCACACACACACACACACACACATATACACATGCACACACACATGCACGTACATTGCACGCACTGTCAGATGCCTGGCATGGTCATTCACAGCAGAGCTTCATATTGCCAACAAATAGAAGTTGCATTATTACCCCTACCAGTCAGTAATCTTTTGTATTTTTTGTGGTTTTGTACTTGAATTATATTTTAGTCTATCATCAATGAACACTTTTAAGATATTTTGATCATTTGCAGTGTTATAGTAGTGTTTCTACTATCCAAGCCCCAACAAAATAAATAACGTGCTGCATATTTATTATAGTGTCTACCATGTACTATCTTGTATTACGTACTTCTTTTATATTAATTTAGGTAGCGTATTCACCCATACACCACCCACCCATATGTTACACCCACACCGCATATTTTGAACGTATTCTCAACAAAAAATGTTTTCCTGCTAAACAGATTAAATTTAATTGCCATTTGTTCAAAAACATGACTTAAATAAATGTAATTTTACTTGAGTTAAATATGTGGACAACATATTAAGAGTGAAATTGAACCTGAGAAGTAGTGGTTCATTCTGACAAAGCAGTGAAACACTATCTCTGTCTTGGTTCTCCATGCAGCCACACGATGTGCTGTGTGTGTCAAGATGCTCACTCATCGGAGGGGTTGAGTTTGAGTTGATCTAGGTGTGTCCTGACTTGGAGCATTTTCTGCGTGTCCCAGGGGGATGGCAGTCGCCACAAGCTGCATGAATCGCCTCACACGGGACTTGTGTAGCATCATCCAAAGACTGGAGGAGGACGCCCAGTGATTTATTCGTCGGAAAGCCGAGATGTATTCGTCGGAAAGCCGAGATGTACGACTGAGTGCATCCCGAAGGTGAAGATGACACCAGCGTGTCAGCTCAATCTTTAGTTCTTCTTGAGGCACTCTCGGCCTTCCAGAGATTCAGAGGTCACCTCCCGGTTTACCACATCCGAAGCTAGCCTGGAGAAAGGCAAGTCACCACCCACAGCCAGCTCTCCAAATGCTGATATTGCCCGGCCTGGCATTTCCGTAGTGATTCTGAAGTGTGTGGCGCCAAGAAAACCAGTCATCACAACTTTAAGGACCAAGACAAGAACCCAGGACAGATTGCGGGAAACGCTGCAACCAGGAACCATACCAGACCCGCCAAACCAGCCAACAGCAATGGGTGTATGGCCTGAAGGCCCTCAAGGACAATACCTTACTATGCTCCCACGGATATGGGTGAATATACGTAAGATGTCCTGGCCACCATCGAAATATCGACAACAGCAAGACCAGGGATTGATCTGAGCCACCACTCAAGGTGTTCTACTGGCAAAGACCCCAATCATACCTACCTCTGGAGGCAGAAGTAACGCTACCACTGGCAACCCTGACTCCAGGAACTCCAGTGTGTTATTGACTGCGGAAAATGCCGGTTTTACTTGGGCAGTCAGGTTGGGCACGCCATCCTCTGGACCTGCTGCCGGTAGTTGCCCCCACCCAAGTTATCCACAAGGAGGACATCCAGTCACAGTTACCGGAAAAGGATGAAAGGCAGCTGCTCCACATTTTGAATCACCATATAGCCGCCTTCCAGATTGACGGCACACTACGCCAGACTACAATCTGCCCGTTTACTACAAGCTGAACATACCCTCTTAACAAAAGCAGAGGATTATTCGAGAACAAGGAACCAACATGCAGCGGCAGCGGATAATAAAGCCGGCCAACTCACCATATAACTCGTGCATTGTCTTAGTATAAACAAATGATGGGAGACTCACTTCTCTGTGGACTA
Organism: Medauroidea extradentata; assembly: GCA_003012365.1. Classification (NCBI taxonomy): domain Eukaryota; kingdom Metazoa; phylum Arthropoda; class Insecta; order Phasmatodea; family Phasmatidae; genus Medauroidea; species Medauroidea extradentata. The sequence goes on along the minus strand of PNEQ01085813.1, from coordinate 9,683 downwards.
CTGAACTTACTTATTTTTTACAAATGCTACTACACACTGTTTTCAACGTCGGTGGTGGAAGTTAACTGATATGTTATTCAGGGCTGCCACTACTTCTTCATCAGGCTATAAGATCACGTCCTGTTGTTTTAAATGGTATGTTATTGTGGTATGTGTTACAAATATTGGCAGCATCAGCTGTCAAAATACGGAATTATATGGGATGGGCTATATCTTATATATACATCGGTTACTTTGCAGGTACTGTAAGAACTCGACTGCTAATAACCATTGTTTAACATGTGTGTACATACATAATGAGTAGATAATAGCTAACTGATTAATGGAGAAGTGTAATATAGACTATGTAAATGTAAATAATGTATATAAATATAAATAATGTGTAAATGTAAATGACTAGAACACTTTGCAGTGTTTGTATTTAGATGCAGTGGAAAGATACAGACTGACTGAAAATAGAAATTAAGCAGGACTTTCAGGAATGCTCATTTTATTCTGAAACATATTTTCTTCAGTGATTTTGTCCATATTCTTCAAGTATGTAAAATATTTTGAATGTGTTTTATATTTTCTTTAGATAGGCTTGGGTAGACGACACAACCTGCCATCACGCATGGATTTTGTTAGTGTCTTCTCAATAAATTGCCAGTTATAACAAATTATTTTTTTATTGTTGCAGATGGTAAACTTATTTTATGTACAGTATATATTTTTTATTTTTAAACTTCTATTTTGTTGAATAAATATTAATATATTATATATGATTTTTTTGACAGTTCTTGAGAACCACGTTGTAAAGTTGTTATATTCGTAAAGTACGAGTTCATAGTATGCATGTTGATGTTTGAAATTATTAAAAAAGAAATTTAGTTCACTAATACTGAACATACATATTTGCCAAAAATTGTTTATGATTATTGGTGCACAGTGTTTTACAAATCTTCAATAGTTACTGATCGGTTTTATAAATCTGTTCTTGTTCTAGTGAAGTTTCACTTCAAATTTTAGCAGTATTTGCACAGGAATAGAGTATGAAAAACTTAATTTTAGTTATTCATATCCTCTTAGGAGTTTTTTCAGTACTTGCATGAATTTGTTTCAAGATTAGTTCTAACTATATGTATCTATGGGAAAATGTTGTAAATTTGGTATCAGCAGTCAGTATAATTAATGCTATTTAAAATTAATAAAATGATATGTAGTTTTAGCATGCTGCATGACTACTTTCACATTCTGTAAGGTTCCAAAACATCCATAACATTGACTAACATACCATGCAAGTTTCTTAAGAATATTCACAGTTCCTTCTTTAAGGTATGAATTTAACATTGATGGTATTGAAAGCTTTTGACACATATTCATGTTCTAGGAGGATATCAGAGTTCCTGTTACTAAGAGACACTACCCTGATCCCCAATGTGCTGTGGTTTGAGTACACACACTCAAGGCAAGAGGCACGGGCGCGTAGTCGCAAGCTGGTGTCGATGAAGTCACAATGACGGCTGCTGGCATTAGATGAAGATGGTTTGTTATACAGCTTGGTGCAGTTCTACTGGGCCTGCAAGAGGTAATGGAGCTACTGCCTTGGTCTATGTTGTGGCGTTTCAGCCAGGGGCCATAACTTTGTGCACTACTTCCTTATTGCTGAAGCAGGCTGGGACTATTACCAGAGACATGAGGGTGTATGCTCTCAACTGATCAGTGCTGTAGCAGGCAAATTAGCCTCACCGTGTTCCAATCATGGACAATTGCCCAGCAAACAATCTTGACAATTTGTTTCAACAAACTCTCATACATGTTCGGTGTCAATCTCAGTAGTTCTTTCGTTAGTCCATTTCACTTCTAAAATTTTTGAGTGCAGTCATTTACTTAAAACAGCATTTGTCGTTTAGATGAGTGCTTTGAGACTTGTGATTACCTTGTCGTAATTTTACTTCCAAATTTACACATTGTCAGAATAACGTTTAGTGAAATTTTAGGTATTTAACAATTGTTAACTTGAACGAGTTATTATTGTAATAATGAACTGTTTGTATGTTCTATATTAATTTACTTTTCCATAGGTTAAGTGCAGCTGCAGGATATTGTATTCTTTTCTTTGAAAGAATGTACCCAGTTGGGAAGTGCCCAAACTTTGTTAAAGCAGCTTGAACAGTAATAAACTGTTTTAGCAAACCAGTAAATGTCTAGCTATAACAGTAGGTGTATTCTCAGGTTGGAAGAATACATTTATGTCTGTGACTCTTCGCTGTATTTGTACAGTAAATTTTAGAATGGAAAAGCAAAGCTAATAAATACTGTAGTTACTCGCATAATAACTGCACGTTTAGCCAAAGTTGGCCGTATGTTTGACTAAATTTTGGCCCTGTGTTTGAGACCAATTTTTGCCCAAATTCAGGATTTAGGAGGTGGGGGATATTTTATTCGAGCTTTTTTTGTTTATATGGAAAGGTAAATCTACTCGTTTATAGTGTGTTTATTATATATTTCATGATGTTAAGCTGTAACATTGCATTAAAATCATAAAACTTTTGCTATATGAGCACACTGAGACTCAAAAATTTACATCTGCAAATGATTGGTGAACGAGTGGTAATGTTTTGCAATCTTGCAGAACTACTAATTTAACATTTCAAGATTATCACAAGTATTGACCTTAAAATTAAACTGATTATTCTTCTATATATATTGAACTTAAAATTAAATAGATTATTTCTCTATACAGTAAAAAAATGGCAAACAAAACATTAGAAATAAAGAACTAGGACGTACTGTTGAGTATTGTTAGACTATTCACAACAGCATGCAGACAGCATAGATGCATGAAAATTTAATGTGTATTAATAGGAACCAGCTGCTATATAGATGCACAGCACACGCATAGAAAAATAGTACTTGAAACTTAAACAGTGCAGAGGGCGTTATCATACTTTAAGTTTTCCTTTGTGCCATGCGCTGTGTTCTGTACAGTTCTGTACTACACTAATATATTTAAATAATTATGAAGTTTTTTAAAGTATTGTTATTTATGTGTTGTTCATGTGTGTGAATGTAAAGTAGTAGGCTAAATGCAATAGCTCTATGCAAGGCGTATGTAAAACTATTACATACATGTTAAAAACAGTAAAGTACACACTGTTTCACTGATTAACAAACACAACACCATTTATATTATTTGCCTGCTTGGGAATTTCTTAATGTTTAGTAATATAATAAAAAAGTAATACGGTATTTGTACTGCTAAACAATTACAGTACTTTTTTAAAATAACAAAGATACCTATCTGCTTCTAGAACACTCAATCAGTTGTTTACATGGTTGTTCATAAAAAATTAAAGATACACCATGTTGCTTCAGTTTTTCATTCATTTAAAAAGCAGTTTTGACTTTTATACAAATTTTCCTAAAAACTTCTTTGTAAATCTTTAAAATCATGGGTGATATTGTTCTGTGGTAGCTATTATGCGAGTAAACACGGTAATACTGATTTTTGAGATTTTAATTATTTGTTTACTGACTGATATAATTATTTGGCATCTAGTAGGGTTAAGATGACGTAAAAACGTACAGAGTTATTAGAACATGTGTTTTTACAGTACTTCACAGTTCTTGTGTGTACTGTGTTGAAGACTGTACTGTATTGAAAAAATTTTGATTTGCTAAGAATAGTTTATTTTATCCGTTCTTTGTTATTTTCCTCCAGAAAAGTTGTACGTATGTAGAATACCTACATAATTTTTAGGGAAGATTCCATTAAATTATTCTAGAGAGTTCAAAGTACATAAATTTTTTTAAATATTGTGGGAAAATGCTGTTTATTGTGACAACAGTTGAGATAGCCTAGGAAAAGGATAGCTGTCTAGAAAAAGTACAGTAAGTACTCATTTAATGTCTGGGTTATAAGTTTCTGAAAAACATGATGTAAATAGAAACAACGGAAACTGAGTTGCAGCCGCCTGCGGCCTACAGCCAAACGCATCAGTCGGCCGCTGGCAGCACATACACAAAGACGTACCACTATGTGAGTTAGCACTAATGAACTGAGAAATGACAAGTTCAACTTCTTACCAGCTTTTCGGCATTGAACAACTGGAATATTTAATAAAATATACAGACAAGCGCCATTAAGATTTATATATGTGTTATAAAACATGTTTTTATTGTTCCTTTAAAAAAACAGGGAAAATGTGTTGCTGTAAAATTAAAATATTTAATTTGTGTTAAGGTAAAAAGTTTTGAATTATGCCCACATTCTGCTTTTAGTATGTAGGCCTATAGATACGAAATGGCTTAATGCCACACACATGTATGAATGAGGGGACGTCAAGACACGTCAAGTGCTTGTTATTGTAGTCAACATATGTTTCCTGCTGTGTCGTCTTTCCTGGGGCCGGTTAAATATAAATTTTTATTGGTGCAACACAAAATTTTCACCTACGTTGCATCTGGTTGCGCTGCAGCAAAAATTAAATACTCGCACTCATTCCATAGAAGACCCCTTTTACTTGTTCTGCACTTGCCCTGCATCTATGCAAATAGCAGGTAGTGATATTTAATCTGGACCCTAAACAATATTGCCTTGTGCAAGTATGAAAGCACATGGAAAATGGATATCAGTGGGAGACAACACAGTCTGCCATCTGACAATGTGACTCAACCGACACACACATACACACACACACACACACTCTCTTTCTCTATCTCTCTCTCTCTCTCTCCCTCCCTCTCCCCCCTTGTGGCCTGGCTGGTGATGTGTGACACACACGTGCTGCAATCACATACACATAAGCATGTGTGTACGTTATTTGTTCACCCATATTACATACTGGTCCTTTTCCACTACGTGACTTTGTGGGGATAGCACTCAACACTTGCCTTTAGTCGCATCCTCTGAGCAAGTGTGAAGTTAATAGTACTCTGACAACAGTTAAAAGTGGCATAAGCTAAAGCTATGCAATTGGGACATGTTGGCCTGTTGATTTGGAAGTGAATAGTGGTACAAGTGGTAAATTATTGCAGTTTTGAAATTTTTTTCCCTTATATTTTAATAACTTATTAGCAGTAAACAACTGCAGAGTTGCAATACAGAACACTGTGTTTGTATAAAATTCCACACCAGACAAAATAAGTGATACTGCAAAATACACATAGTTTGCAGCTGTTGTGTGGACTAACACAATAAGGATGTGCGTGGTGGTGTCAGCAACCACGTTATCATACATCATCTCAACGCCCTTGTAAACTGCAATTTAACTACTGGGTAACTCGCTAGTGCACTTCAGACTTGAGTGTTTGGCGGAACACATTACTCGTGCTATGCCGGTCCAAGGTGTTTTTACTTTCTTGAAAAAATCAGCCAACATAATGAAAAATTACTATTGTAATAAAAATTATGAAACATTTTATATACAGTATTTGCTCTCATTTAGGTTTAAAAAATAATTAACACATAAACAGTAGAAACAAGGTCTTCAAAGCTGTATCACAAACATGTATTAAATAAGGTAATTTTGTTTTCAACAATCCCCTTAACTGTGTCGAAACATTGCAAAAGCTACCATTTTCCTGGATAAGACAGGTGTTCTGATTTTTATAACTAAATTTAAACATATATTCAGCCATTTGGAAGCCATCGTATAAAGTAAAAACTCTATATAGCAGTGAACTGATACTGTACTATAAACCCTTTTTATAACGTTTCAAACTCTTTAACAACTCAGTGTTGTCACAGCAGACCAAAGGGCTGTACGGAGGGCGAGTGGAAACTGCTGAGCCATCACGGGACGGAAAGCCGGTAGCGTTTGTCATATCATAAGATAAAATGACACGTGTACCTTACACCACGTAGCACAAATTAAATGTAAAACTACTGTATACTCTTTAATTTATGTAACATACTCTGTTTTGATTATACCAAAGAGAACCTAAAATGCACTGGAAAACATTGTAAATGAGGTTTTTCTGAATTGGCTACTACTTAAATTTAAACATGGATATTGAAACATTAAAGACGTCAATCTGGAATGACGTAAAGTGGTATGACGTAAATCTAGAACGTACTGCATTAGAAAGTCCCGTTATAACAAGCTGTAGCAGTTCCAGGTTCAATCCTCACTTTAGTAATGTCCCTCATTATTACCAATTTGGGTCCAATTTGACCCTAAAAATCGAAACATTTTATAATGACATTAAAATTATATTCAAACCAACTTAATGGGAAATAGGAAATAACCTGTTACACTTATTAAATAAATTATAGTTTATTTATGCAGGTTTGCATATGCTCGTTACGATGATACTCAACAATTACAGATATACGGAAACAAAGGCCGCTAGGCAACAACCGTAATTACATCTTAAAATTAGATAGAAACATTTACTCACAGAGTACATGTTTCTATATAATTTTAAGATGTAATCAATTACAGATATAGTGACGTTAGCGTTGAATTCACTGAAAAATCAGGCTGAGTCATGTTAGTATAGCAATTGATTACAAAGCAGTCAGCAACCGTGTTCTGCAGTTGATTACTCAACCACCGCAGCATTGCATGTCTGCCGCTAGGCTCTTGTAACTCGAATAGGGAAAGGGAATCCTTACAGAAGATGGCTAGAATTGGTCTACTGTGTGTCAACTAGCAACAAGAAATAAATACTTTAATGAAACACACCTAATATCACATTGAAATTATATATGTGTATGCATACTAACATGTTTCATGATGAAATAGTAGATTTTATTTCATTAATATGTCTCTTCTTAGCCTCAGGTGTGAGAATATGTCTACAAAAGTAGTCAATATTTGAACACGTAGAAAGAATTTTAAGAACTGAGGCCTGTTCATGAGTCATGACACAAAAATTTAAGTATATTGTATGTGTTCTTGCATATCAGTGGGCTAATAGGTCCACGTAATTGGTTTATGACACAAGTTTTGAGTAAATGACAAAAAAAAATTCATAAATAAAAATTCCAAAAATTATTTAGAAATTGAATTGAAGAGAAATGTAATCATTATACACTCTCAAGGTTATAACATCTTGCAGTATACACTTGTTGATTTTCATTAATGTGGGTGCAAGTATTACTGTTTCTTATTAGAAATGTTGTTTTGGATGATAATGGTAAAATAAATTTTTTTTTATTAATTTTAATATGATGTGAGTGAATGAATTCCCCCAAATTTTTAATGAGTGTTGTTAACTACAGTGAAGTGTATTATACCAATTATCAAGTGACCTGGTTAAAGTTTATATTACTATTAATTGCAGTTGTGCTTCCATTGAAGAATTTGTATGCATATCATTAAGGCCTACTTCAGTTTATATGGTTTACATATTCCAGTATTAATTGCAAGACATCTTTTTTATTGTCTCCATTAGCATGTTAACGCTGTGTTACTGCAAAAATGAAAAAAAATTATTTTATCTGATTATAGATCAAAGCAAAAACATTTCGACTATATGCAAGTGTGTATGTAATGGGATAAAATTCAGTGTACGCACTGACATTGTTTCTATAGATTTCTTGTGTTTATTAGAATATAAAACATCAAACAAACTTAACCTTTTATTGCCCATTATCATATTTATATTAGGAGCAAGTATCCTTTCTTGGTAACAGTCGCACAAGTAAATTTGAACGTACTGTATCATTGTTTACTTCTAAACATAATTACAAAACTTAATTGCAGTGCAGTAAAGCGCCGAGTCACGCAAGGGTTACGTTCTTAAGTCTGTTACATATCCTAATTGTTCCACAAGTCGATCGTATGTACTGTTCTTTAATTTAACTTCACAAGAAACTAATATTTATTACAGTGTAATTTAGAGTATACCTATTTGCAGAACCTAAAGGCAATAAATACTGTGTACATACATACAATGAAAATGATACTGTAAGCACCCTTGTAATACGTGCAATGTTTTTCAAAGTTATTAGTTCTGTCAAGCGTGGGGGTGCGTGTGACAACAGGATGATGTGCTTGCGTGCCAAGCCGGCATGGCGGAGACTTGACAACGATGCATGTGGATGCCTGGCAAAGGCGTAGTCACGTGCACTATTGTCTTTGCTGATTCGTAACTTTTGTGGAGGAAATTATCAGAGCTTGTTAGACTCGTTGTGCGAGCAGCGTAAAGTAGATTATGATTAAGATGCGATTTGGACCATGTGTGTCATTTGTAACTAAAAATATAGGAATGCTTGCATAATACTGTATGTTCGCTAATTAAACAGCATGCTTATGACGAACGTCGTCTACTGTAATTCTTCTGGGTGGCTAGGTACATTATCAAAGATAAGCAGTACTTTAAATGGGATTTTTTTATGTGCAGAGTATCTATTTACCTTAGGAACATTATTATTATTAAATAAATCTCCAAACAGTGCATGTATAACCCAGGCCTTGGTGTTTGTATTCCAGATTACAAGCAGCATACTTTGATCAATTTTCTTAAACACCTGCTGTTTCTGGGAATAATAAACTGCAAGTAGTTTAACAGTTTTGCGACCTTGAATCCAAGCACAGATTTTTTTCCCTTTGAAATTAATGTCCTTTCTGGCATCTGCTTCCAAAATACAAAAGTTTCATCAACGTTAAATATTTGCTATTCACCTACCTCAAGTATTTCTGGTAGGAGATAATACCTAATTTGATTGCCGCAGCCACATGAACACTTACGGCCTCGTCTGTGATGTTGATGTTGTGTGTGAAGATTCACACATTTTATGAACTGTTTAAAGGATCAGTGCCAGCTTTAATGCCACGCCTCCCTGTTTGTACTGTTTTCGCAATATTTTTAAAATCCTAAACAAGATCAACTATCAAAAAGCAGTTTGGCAGTTTTTTTCACACTTTTTCAAGACAGTAAATGCTCTTGTTTTAACTAATTAATATTTAAGTAACAAAATTGTTGTTGAGTTATTAGACAAAGATGTATAGGTAATATCTTGTTTTGAAAAAAATTGGCTATCATGACTTTTCGTGTTTTTTTCCCATTCTTTGTACTGTGTAATTTGAGCGTTCATTCTTACGCTTCTATAACATTTTGCCGGTGAGCAAACAATATCTGCAGAAATATTACTGTGGTCATAAATTGTGTACACTCCTACTTCACGCGAGATAAGATGCCATGCTGCAATCAATGTAATGCTGAGTAGGGACAGAGAGAAATGACGAGCTGTCACACATGTGCCGCGCAAGCAATTCTTTTTAGTCACCTCATCCCATTTTTTTATCACGTCAGCACATCATTCTAAAAATTATGTAACTGTGAATTTACGTAAGTTGCACCTTACATAACTCGGCACATCCCTGTTTAAGAAAGGTAGTTTTTTATTGGCTCTAGGCAATTTTTATTACATCATGAGGTTAGCCTGGGTAGGGCAAAACACTGTGATTGAAAAAAATATGGTCATGGTTTATTGGCTCTAGGCAATTTTTATTACATCATGAGGTTAGCCTGGGTAGGGCAAAACACTGTGATTAGTGATGTAAAATACCCGGGTATTTTAAACTCGGGGTAAATACCCTGAGTATTTACCCGGGTAAATACCCAAAATTCATAAATACCCGGGTATTTTGGGTATTTATGAAATCGAGTGAAATTCATTTATATTTACCCCTATATATATTATTATTATTATCATTATTATTATATGATACATTAGGATAGTATATAAC
>PNEQ01085812.1:21548-46842 GCA_003012365.1 Medauroidea extradentata | reverse complement strand
TATATATATATATATATATATATATATATATATATATATATATATATATATATATATATATATATATATATATATATAAAATTAAAAAAAAATCTTAAAATAAAAAACTACTTTTAAGAGTGTGTGGTAGACAAATAAACGCTAACACCATTCTTGTTCTACACGGCTTTGAAAGTCGGAACTGTACACTCTTGATGAACGAGGTGTAGACCAACGACCATGAAATATCTGCCGGCTACTAGATGTGTTGTGACCACTCAGTATTAAGAGGCACCTGCACATTAGCGTGTCAGTGGCTGTAGAGTCAACCAGCGCACAACCCTGTACAGCTCTTGGCAACTGCAACCCTACCTGGCAACAACCCACGAGGCGCCACTGGTTATACGCATTCTGAACGATTGTGTACACCTTAGTGCTAAAAAAATTATGTTAACAGCTTAAGAGTGCGTGGTAGATAAATAAACGCTGAAAAAGTAAAATGATTCCTACGCATTTTTCGAAGCCAACATGGAAAAAAAAATACTCAATGACAATCCTCAATAATGGCATTTGCCAACTTTATTAGTAAATATTTATCCAAAACTACTAATTCATTGCGCGTGATCTCTTGCGCCGCAGTTAAATGCACGAGGTTCCGGCGTCAGAGATTGTGCCTCAGAAGTTCGTAACACTGGAAACAATTTTGTTTAAAACGTTGGCTCAACTATTTTCTAGGATTGCTATTGTTTAATTTTCGCAAATGGGCTTCAAGAAACCTACAGTTATAGATTAATGCTTTTAGCGTTGAATTATGTACCACGCCCTCTTAAAACACTCAGACAATGTAGGCCAGGCATTTGTGACGCCATACTCTCTTTGGCATAAATTTACTCTACGCTAATGTTTGTCGTTGTTGTTTTCTTCATTTCAGCTCTTCTGTGTTCTTTCGCCAAAACTGAAATTACCATTTTTATTCATTTTAGCACTGGTTGAAAATGAACTGAAGACATTTTACACATATGCTATTTATTACTTGAAAAACCTTGAAGTCCTTGAAGTAATTTTAGTCACCATTAATTGGAAACAGGATTTTTAATATACAAGTTAGTAAATACTTTTCTCTAAAATCTCGCGCAGTGTTTCTGCAAATTTGTCAGGACTGACGAACCATAATTTTCCAGATTTTATTTTAAAAATTCACTTAATAAAACAGTATCTGTAATAACATTTCGTGTCCTTTAGATGTTTACAAATACATTAAGAACAGGTCAAATAACTGCACATTATTGGAGTTTTCAAAAATAATAATATTGCTGAAGCAACATAATTTGTCGATCTGGGTCCATCAAATTATATTATTACGTTTGCGCTAAATTTTTTTATTCGTTGCCTGATAGTTCTTGCCAGCTTTGTTTGAAATTATAAACTGGTATCCGTTTTTTTAAAAGCCGAACTGTCAGTACGTAAAGAGCACATACTAAACATAGGGAGCAAGAAAGCAAATCGGTTTTCTATTTACATATACATAGTTTTTTTATGATGGTGAAGGTGTTCAATTCGGGTACACGGATTTAGAAGAAAACAGTTGACTGTAACTATTGTTGCTTAAATATGCGTCACGTTCAGTGATTGGACGTTTTATCTCTCACGAGTTGTGGGGTTCTACCAGCAAATCGTAGACGTGTCGTGTTGTAGTAGTCTTACTGTGATTGGCTCAGTGAAATGAGAGTGTTCTGTTCATAAAGGCTCGCTGCCCAGTAACCACGAAGCAGAACTGCAGGTGTGCACGTAAGGCACTGAAACAAAGTGGGGCAAAACTCTTTTCGCGAAAATCAGCAGTCCCTACTGGTAGTTTATGATCTTGCCACTGGCGCACTGCTTCACAGGTGGTCGTATTTGTGCTTGTAAACATAGGAAAATAAACAAGTTTTTGGTCTAACGCTAACAACGAATTACAAAATCCTACTATTCTATCCGGGTCGGTTCCCGGCGGGGTTGGTCCCCGGAATTTCGCACGTGGGAATCATGTCGGACGATGCCGCTGGTCGGCGGGTTTTCTCGGGGATCTCCCGTTTTCCCCGCCCATTCATTCCGGCGCTGCTCCATACTCACCTCATATCATCCCTCATCAGCGCTAAAGACCTCGATGTTAAGCGCTGACCATAATCTCTCACTCACTCACTCACCTACTATTCTACATATTTTTCCTTCTTTGTGTTTACCAACGGTAAAAGAAAAATTAAATGAAATTAGTATTTCCTACAATCAAAGGCCAGCACGGATTTTTTTCCAAACAGGTGAACATCAATAACGCCCATTTTTCACCATGATAAACTCCGATCACTGCAAAGCAGTGCGCCAGCCGCAATATATAGGAGACTGAAAAATTCGCGTTTTATTCTACACTGTAAAAAACTTCCTAAAATGTTTAGGAAGTTATTATCCCAGACGCAGTATGGGGCAGTTACCATACTGCCGTCTTGTGAGTATGCAAAATTTTACACTTGTTACAATACAAGTCTGGTATCTTCAGTATACATATGACTGTTTTATAAAAAGGTTTAGGAGTGCTACCATGGATGTCTGGGAAAATATTCTGCCATACCTACTTTCTTAGCGCTCATATACGCACGTCTGGTAAATTTACAAATTATTTTTTAGAGTGTAGGCACAAGATATAATTCCAGCAACCGTATGTTCGTGTCACTTTCACTATTGGTCCTTGACTTATTTGACACCTCGTGTAAGTCACCGAGCCAATATTATAAACTGGGGACATGTCTGTAGCAATATTATTATTAGCAGTCGCCAAGGAGGAGCAAGTTTTCAGACGAGTATCCAGACTCATTCTTCTAAGGCCGTGCTCGAGACAATAATCAGGATGCCAGTATCTAATCTTGAACCAGTCAAGTCTCAGACCTGGCTCTGGAGCTCCAATCCAACCCCTCCTTCCATCTCTCCGCTCTCTTCAGCAATTCATGAATATTCACAATAGCTTACCTTCTCATTAGCGTAGTTAGCAAAAGAGCCGGCCGCCCACCTGACCCACATCTAGATGTGTAATTAGTGGTTCGTTCGAGGCGTGGGATGCCTGGCAAAGAAGCTACCGACCACCCCTCGTGAGGTCGATCTGCACGCCGGTCGGCTAGACGCTCGCGGTTCGTTAAGAGATCGTCTCCCGGGGTAAATAAAGTTATCGTTATGAATACGAATACAACCTGGCTCCCTTCTGTCTTCAGCGGCGCTCGGGAATTGAGATTTGTCTTGCGTGCTGGCCCTGCTGCGCTTTCTCTCATCATATCCGCCTCGTACGACTGATTAATTAACTTAAGGTGACCCCTGCTTAGAGCTGTTAACCACTCCCGAGGGATGAGGACGGGAGTGCGGTAAGGGCGACGCTTGCACGTGAGCCAATTGTAACATCACCACAATGCAAAGACTTGCTCGTGTGTATACCTATTTAAAGTTCACCACTTCTCGTTAAAGTATATTTTACAGCGAACTTAAATTGGAATTTGAAGTCTTTGCAGTCTTTTTTGGTATTTAAATTTTGGCACAGAATCTTCTATAAGGTGTATAGAGCTTCAGTTATCATAAGTATATTCTAAAGTTGATCAGTGTGTGTAAGTTATGTCTGCTTAGGAGAATCATCCAAAGATCGTTACACAAGAGTATACACAATTAAGGTTCTCCATATGTTTGTAAAGTTAATTTTTACGCTGCCGAAAATAGCGAAAATGGGTGTTTTGTTGGACCTTTATATGAATTAATTCTTGGCGCAGAAGGGGTCGCAGTAGTCGAATGGTCGGGCCATTCGCCTTCCACTAAGGCGACCCGGGTTCGATTATCTGTGGAGTCGGTCCCCGGATTTTTGCATGTGGGAATCGTGTCGGAAGATGCCGCTGGTCGGCGGGTTTTCTCGGGGATCTCCCGTTTCCTCCACCCATTCATTCCGGCACTGCTCCATACTTAGGCTACCTCATGTCATCCGACACCAGCGCTAAAGACCTCGATGTTGAGCGCTGGCCAAAATTTCTCACTCACTTGGCGCAGAATCTTTTAAAAGATATAGCCATGTAAAATACGCCATTACCTGTAATATCACGTCACAAAATGACAGGGTCAGCTCTGAATATCTCATAGAGGTGAGTTGCTGGCGAGAAGACTGCGCGCCAGTTCATTGACTTGCGTCTAGATGTTAGAGGGAGGCGCGATGCGCGTGCTGTGACGTCATTACTATACCACTTCTTGGCCTGGAACACGAAGTTTGCTTCCACCCAGGCGGCTACCTTAAGGCCATGCTCTCATGTTTCTGCTTTCTTTCGCGATATTAATAGCCTAAACCAGTGTAGATATCAACAAATCTGTTTTTGGTAGTTTTGTTTAAAAATGCTTTCTCCATTTTGGCTGTTTTTATAGTAAATATTGTGGCTTTAGCTTATTGTGTAACTAACGAAATTTTAGTTAATTGACTTCTTAGTCTAAACCGTATAATTTCTTGATTCGAAAAAAAAATTAGCGACCTCAGCAAAAACCATTTTAAACAATACCGTCGAACATATTTGGGATAGCTGGTCTCGTTTGAGCTTAAATCGAAAATTATTGCAAAAACAATAGAAACTGAAAGCGTGGCCTTAAATCCCGTTGTAATCACGGACATAACGTTGATCAGAACTTAGTATGTACCAGATTATATAGCTCGTATTTATACGATGATTAAAGAGGTAACAGAAAAAAAAAACAAGAAAAAAAATCCCAGTAGGTTTTTGTTTCCTCAAACATGGATCTGCTTCAGTGCGAGTACGTTCGAGAAAAATAATGCGCTGCAGCAGTTTTAACAACAGTGTTAGCCTACTGAAAGAGAAGGCAAAGACGAAGAAAAAGGAACGAAAACGTAAAAGGTAGGTAAAACCTTCGATTTAGAAGTTAAACAAGGGTAGTGGCCACGGCACAGTGACAATGCCTCAAAATAAATGTAAGCTAGTTCCGTGTAAATAGAGACATGAAAAAATCGCGTTTTCTTTCAGGCACAGGCTAGAATTCTATCAACTGTAAGTTCGTTTCACTTTCACAATTGATCCCTGACTTATTTGACACCTCGCGTAAGTCGCTGAGCCAATAATACAAATATAACTGAACACAGGCCCATATCACTGTGTCAGAAGCCAGCTAATGAACAGCTGCTGTTTTCTTGAGTGCAAATATATCCTTCGAGGCTAGCCTACAGGTGAGTGAATCCGCGAATTTTTCTAGTCTTACGTATATATTTTAAACTATGACGAAGTTAATCAATTTTAAATATTCCAGAATCGAAAAATATATGTTCGTATTTTTAAAAAATGTATAATCAATTAAGGTTTCTCCAGATATGACGATTTCTACAGTTTTGGGGCGTTTTTGCGGATATGCGTCACTACTTTTGATGAGTTATTAGTGAAGGTGACGCCTTTAATCTAAACGTCTGATGCAGTTCTAGGAGATTGAATCAAGCCGCGTGCTCGGTAAACCAATTAAATTTTAATACGAATAATACAATACACAAGCGTATCTATTCGTAAAAAAATGTTGATTGTTGAAGAAAAGGAGAGGAAGAAGTGACTGTTCGTGAACGTAAAAAGTATGTTATATTTAGGTTCTTCCTAAAATGTCAGTGCAAAGATTTAAGTGTGTCTGATTAACCTATGGAAGACGCTAGTACATACACGTTTATAATGGTACAATGTATTTATAACATTATGTACGGAAACCTTCCATAATTTTTTACATAAAACTTAAACGTGTTCCGCGCTACGCTACGCTTGTTGGGCAAACGGTCTTTTTGAATCGCAGTGAATATGGCAGCCTTGCGACCACCAACACCTGGCTGTTTGGCCAACAATGGTTTGTGGATGTACGCCAGCAGAAAACTGTTTACATAAATATAGAGTATGTTCTAATACGTTTTAGGGTAAACTATTTGGTACGAAGTCTGCTATGTCTACGGCTAGACCCCTCGGAAGGGTGCTGAAACGTAATCTACACGGAAGTAGAATCGGAATTAGGAAATAGGTATGAAAACTGTTACAACTTAAGACGTCAGAGTATCTGGGCACGAACGGTTTTGCAGCATGCCACGTTTATTATTTTCTACGTGGAACAGCTGAACATATTCCCAGTACGTTTATCTATGAAAAAACACACAGTTTAAAAATGCTCATATGATGTTTATTTAAATAATCACAGCACGTTTATTTAAAATATGCTTTAAGGCCTTTCAAAATTGACCTGCTTTTTATAGATATTTTCTTTACTTAAAAATGTGTAAATCACAACACTAGAAGCATGCTTTGGACTTTTCTACAAACTTTACACGAATAAAATTGTAGGATCGTTGCTTAATGTACCATAGAAAAAATAGTAACAATCAAAACACTGATGTCAGTTTTACGTGCCGCGAATGGAAGCGAAGCGGTTAATATAAAGTGTGGCTAGTTGCACCTTATCATTTCCCCGTCTCAGCGTATCAAACGCGGAAAATTACATCCTGTACATATACCTCTTAGCTGATGACCATGTGTTATATAACGGACGTGGCTATATAGCAGAATACAATTTTAGTATTTATTGTAATTTTCTTCGGATCCAGTTATAAAATTCTGAGATGCAGCAGTTTGTCAAAAATAGTTTTTGACGATGTCAGGGACAATCGAAATAGTATATTTCGTAGAGACCTGGGAAATTTGCGTTGTTATTTGGTGACAGACTAAACTCTACTAGCCTGTGCACCAGATAACAATCTGTGATTTCATTGGTCAAGCGACACTACGTGATGCCAGTTAGACGTGTGAGCACTGTAAAGTGTTGTGCCTGCTTGTCGCGTCACATGAAAGATCTGTGCGCCAGGATTTTTATCTGGTTTTTATTTGGCAGTTTTATTGGGTGGAGTGTTTTGCGATTTGCTTATGGCTGCGTGCGTTTTCCCGAGAAGAGGCCGGTACTTATGGTGTGTGACGCCGAGCACGGAGTTACGTCCTATGTCGGCTAGGGGCGATGGTTGACATATGCTGTGTGTCGAGCGACTTGCTCGGTCTTACAGCTTTGGTGTTAAGGTTGGTTCACAATTAAAAAAAAAAACGTAAGCATATAACATAACAGTAGAAACTTTGCACGACCAGACATCTTGTGCAAAATTAGTTCACTATTGGATTCTTATTGTTATGATTAGCTAATGGCATTTTTAGACGAATATGGACTATTCCTTGCTGTATAATAGTAAACCGAAGGCCATTGATACATATTTGAAGTGGGATCGTATTTGGACATGAAATGATATACAGAAACCAAGTTCATATAAACTGCACAGCGTAAAATATTATTTACACTATGTAAAACATAGTTTTTAACATTAAAATTTCTTATTCTAGCACTGTTTTATCCTCGTATATTTTTGGAGGTTAAACAAACATGACAGACATTCAAAAATTCTTTGCTGTGATTGGTTGCTGTCGTATTCGTACGCACAAGAAATGAAATATTGTAATTTCCTATGTCAGCATCTCATTGCCCATGACCACTTTTTTGGTGTTGTGAATCGGTAGGAAAAAATACATAGAGGTTAGTTCTTGTGCGAACGACCTATGTTCTTATACTTACTGTTATGTTATAAATTATGAACCCACCTTAAGAGTTTGTGTGTGGTGACTTCACTACGGGTTTCTCGAGGTATGTGTGATCAATATGGAATTTCCATTGTTTGATAATGACATATACTTATATCCGCTATGTTTGTGAGTCATACCCTTTCTTTAATCAATATATTTGTACAATCAGTCGTAAATTGTTGTGGGACACCTTAAAAATAATTGTGAATTAGCATTCTTCCTTCAATTGCCTCGTAACTCGAGTACTCCGTCGATGTGGCTGAACATTAAAATAATAACTTTGTCAAATGTTCCACAGATAACGTGTTCCTCTAGCCGTAAATACATGCTGTTATTAAATGGCATCTCAATGTATAGAGGAAGAAAAAATGTTACATGGACATAGGTTCGAAAACGCTCCGTTTCTGCGCTACAGTTCGCAGTACGTAACATATGGCTAGAGATGATAGTATATCGCGAAAATTTTTTGTGCGAACATAGCCTTGAAAACACTGTAGTTAATTGCAACGTGTATGACTGGGTGACGTACGTCTGACACAACGTAGCTGTCAGCAGAGCAATGAAAGTAATCGAATGTTACAATATCAGGATTCTCAGTGCCTCAGTGAAATAGGGTAATAACTCTTAAGTACAAGTTAAAGCCAGTAATTTTGTGATGAGCTGAACGTGTGTTGAAATTCAGTAAACAGTCATGCTTTCCTGCGATAAACCATCATATCTAACCATCATACCTACATAGCGTAGGCTGTATCATGTTGATGTAGAATATCGTTACTGCAACCCTCTATGTTGTACACGACTCCGCTTTGTCACTTACAGGTGATTCGGAATAAAGTGAACACTCAAAAAAGCCCTGATTAATTTATATTTCCTGCCAGTTTGTATCTTTCCGCCGAATGTAAACACAAATAATGCCATGTGCTTTTATTTACATAGGGTCGTGTAATGTTTACAACTACATTAAACTGCTCCGATAAATTTTAGCTACAACATCTACTCATTAAATGCACGGGGGCTGAATAAAAGATATAAAAAAAAAGTAATCTTCGTTATAAATACCTGCGAGTTAATGTCTGGTTTCTGTCCATCGACTAATCTAAACACGCACTATTGCCGTTACGAATCTCGTAAATGAGGGCATATTTTATTTGAATTTGTAACGCAAAACCGCCACTAAAACAGACATGACACACGGTATGCAATAATTCAAGTTTCGTTCAGTTATACTGCCACGAACATCGTCGACGCACTTCAGAAACAATAATTAACGTATTTTCTTAACATGTGAAATAAAAAGTATGTTTTTTTTAGGCTGGCAAACGTAAAACATAATATACAGATTACCGATTGTTTCACATCACTTCGGCAATGATACTCAAAGAAATTTCCAATACTTTTGAATGTGCATATACGCACAACGGACAAACGCACGCAAATGATGCAACTTGGCGGCGAGAACCTAACTCTGATGCCACCTGTTGGTGGAGTTTTGAACTGTCTGAAGCGCGGAGCCAGCTGTAACGACCACGGCGACTCGAGGTCGACGATAGCATCACATTATTCTCGCGCAAATTGAGTCTAATTATACTGTAAGTATGAATGTCAATATGATCATAAGTAAATATTTTGAAGTATATTAAATACAGAGAGGTCGATTTCATCATATGTTTCTTTACTAATGTTGTATTCAAATAGGAAAATACACGGAACTACATGCAATAAATCGCTACCAACCATACAAGCAGTAAAGTAACTCTTGTTAGTGGTGATGTATATGCAGTAACGGCTAGGGATTTTTTTCAACGGTTGAATATTTAGTGCTCACTTTATTCCGAATGACCTATACCCATATTACAATAGGAATGACTGTGCAAATAGAAACCTGTGAATGAGTGAGAGATTTTGTCAGCGCTTAACATCGAGGTCTTTAGCGATTGTGGGAGGTGACATGAGGTGAGTGTGGAACGACGCCGGAATGAAAGGACGTGGGAAACGGGAAATTCCCGAGAAAATCCGCCGACCAACGGCCTCGTCTGGCACGATCCCACATGCGAAAATCCGGGGACTGACACAACAAGGAATCTAACCAGGATCCTCTTGGTGGGAAGAGAATGGTCTGGACATTCGGTCACCGCGGCCCCGGAAACGTGTGAAAATAATATATCGTTGGTACACCAGACTATTACGAGATGTAGTGCAGAAACGGTCCGTTTTCGGACCTATGTCCATACAACATGTTTTATTCCTCTATACGTGAGATTTGTTTCCCCAAAACATTGACATGCAATTTGACAACAAATCTTTGATTTTGAACGTAGCGCCAATATTCCTAGGATTTTGCGATGTGTCGTAAACATGCTACGTAATAATCAGAGATAATGTTTAACCGCAGGACAACTTGTCTGTTTGCTGGATTTCAACACACGTTCAGGTTACGAGAAGATTACTGGCTTTAGCAGTTACGCTATTTAACTGAGCCAATAAGAATCCCGATATTGCAATATTTGATGCCTGTTACTGGTTTGCAGACAGCTACGTAATGTCAGACATATACCAGCCAATCATACATGTTGCAAGAAAGTACAGCGTTTCCAAGGGTATGTTGGCACAAAATATTTTCTCGACATACCATCATGTCTAGTAATAAGTCAACACATGTTCTAGTAAGGTGTGGTAAATAACCTTGTGACGTGGGACAAAGGCAGTTTGTTTACTGGCCGCACTACAATAGTAGGTTAGTCACTCTGCTACGGAACTTTTAAATATTAGTCAGAAGCGTTTTCCACGTTTATAAGACAACGGGAGGCCTCAGACGAGCATACAGTAGTTTAAAATCTAAGTCTGCTGTTAGAAAATAGCGCGAAGTTTTCTTGCGTGATGTTATGAAAGAAACATTCCGTTATCTCCTGGAAAGTGCTATCTCATCGTACGTAAACTTGAGGCGAGTTCAGCTGTTTCACAAAAAATAATAAAACACGTTCTAATCTACTTCAAACACAATTGAGGCGACCGCGATTGTTAAAGACCGGATAAATTCAGCGCTGAACGAAAGTTGAAACAAGCAGCACACTGTCCGGGCGAGGGTAGATATTTGTATGTGATTTACACTGGATTAAATTTGAATTGGAATAAAATATAGGCCTACCGTTTCTAAAACGTAATCAACTCACATTTCTTGATTATTATACGGCAGTGTTACTTAATGTGAATTTATGAAAATATATGCAAATTAGACACAAGAATACTGGTATGTTTTCAAAATGCTAAATGAATAACAAAATCTCCGTTATTTGTTATTATATTTGGTATTCATGCAGTAATTAGTAAGGTTATTTCACTTTAATATATTTTGTGCTGTGCTCATAATTGGCAGCCATCTGAACGTTTATTGATCACAAGCGATATATCTAAAAGAAACTTTTTGCCGAATTTCACCCAACTCTGTACACATAGAACTCGCAGTAATAACACTTTAATTTTACGTTTTTGTGAATATTGTGTGCTTGTTTTCAAAATGATGGCCATTTGATAATTTTCGGTTCTATTTTATATCGCGTGAATAATTTGACCGATTCTAATCAAATTTTATGGATGCATACTATGCTGAATAATATCGTATTTTAATTGGGTTTAGGCCTATATTTAAAGTTACTCTATTTCGGAAGGCAACAAAACATGAATTAATACATATTTTTGGTTATACTTCTAGAATTACTGGCCCGATTATAACAAATTTTATTATTTAAACAGTTTATCAATTAAACCTCGATGTAAATATTCATAGGCCCAATTGTTACAATCCCACCATGCTAGAAGATAGCATGAAATGAATATATATATATATATATATATATATATATATATATATATATATACATATTTACGGATATTTGTCACTGAACGAAACATTCTCTGTTAATTTTCGCCTACAAAGAAAGTAGGCTCATTGATTATGCTGGCAACTTCTTGTTTTTATTTTATTCGTTACCTGATGTGTGATTTTTAAAACTTGCATTGCCTGGATATTTAAATTTCATACAACATGCGGATAAATAACTAAAACATGGATTTTCAAATAGTTTTAGTGATTATATTATGTGAACTACGTTCCTTAAAGTTACCTTTAGCGAATACGCACACAATATTAGTTATTGCTTTTAATTAAAATGCTCTTTTACTACGGTTATTATCAACAAGAAAACTAAATATCTCTCTTGCGTGTCAAATTTATGTTTATGTATATATATATTTTTTTCCTGTTTTAATTTTGCTACCGTAGCTTCTTGTTACGACGAGTTGCTTCCTCTTCAGCAATTTTCTGCGTTCTTTTTGACAAGTAATTTTGTCGGAGCCTCCACGCCGTCGCTGCGTAAGAAAATGTCAAAACAATTCAAGAATAAGTAAGTGATATTTTCTCGGAGCCGACCTCCCCTTTCGTGAATGAGAAGAAAAAATGAATTTTAATTACATTTCGACGGCGAAGCGAAAACATTAATTTCGCCTCTCATTTTGGTCGTAATATGAGTTTAGTTCCTGCTTAATTTCTTCGTTACAAGCGAAGAAAGCGGCAGCCGTTTTATCACGTAATTATGTTCTTTATAAGATCCGAGACTAAATTAAGACAGAGAAGTCCCTGGGCGATTCTAAGAGTTCTATGCACGAAAAAAAAATGTTTTAGCCTACAAATAAACTTTATAACTTCTAAAACAGCAGTCAGAATTCGGCCAGACGTACAATAACCATTATACTCCATTTATTAATTCTTATACGGAAGTAAATACAGATCGACAACTAATTAAGCACAGGCAATCGAATTTACACAGTCTCTGAGAGAATTGTATGGAGGAAACCATATTTTTTTCTGTGTATCATATTAATATTCTTCACTCTATTCCAACTGGCGATATTGCTGCAGTTTATATATATATATATATATATATATATATATATATATATATATATATATATATATATATATATACACACACACACGCACACACATCGATGTCTGTAGGTATGTGTGATCCCTATGGACTCCAAAACGGCTGGAACGATTTTTCGTTTTTTGATGACATTTTAAGACAATATTCAGTTTAGCCCAGTGTGTGATTCTGCGTTGTTTGGTAGCGATCAGATCAACAGAATTTTTTTTTTTGCTTCTTAACAATTTTGTGCTATATTACGAGCATACTTCATTTGCGTAATAAGTGACTGCGCGTTTGTCAATATCTCCACAAATAACTTATGTTCAAGTAAGGGGTTTCCAGGAGGGGTAAAAAATATATTGTCTATAGATGTCCTGCTGGACTTTAGTTCCTTCGTATGCCGTTAACGAGGAAAAAAATTAGTGAAATGGCAAACATCTCTTAAACGTATAGGACAAAGTACATCCAGGCGTCGGTAGCTCAATACTTTGGAATTAGACACGTGTACTAATATCATACTGTTTTAGATATAATTTAAATTGTATGCTATTTGGATCATAATGCGTGAGGTCCGCGAGTGAAAGCACACGGACAATAAGGTCGACTTTTTCTCGCACATAGCTTGACTCATCGCCTCTATACGTAAGGCGCTTAGCTGGCATCTGTCTTCCCCTCGATCATTTCTCTTAAGGCGGCCGCTTCCTCACGCTTCAAATGTGTTGCAGCGTGTTCGCAAACAGATTTTTCTGCGAAAATATTTCATGTCTGCCAATTGTGCTAACGTACGAAAAGAAAACAAACTTCATACAAGGTCGGAACCTCATTGTTAAGACGTCACGCTTATTAAAAACACTATTTATAATCCCTCTAACATGACTAAGAACGGCGTTTTCAGACTTCCGTACTTCAAAATGTACTAACCGGATGTATGTGAAACTCAGATTGCGACCTGCACTGAACTTAGTTGCAGACTTTCCACCAATAATATTATATGGTCACCGCTTAGTGTCCCATAGTAAAAACCGTTCGGCGGGAACCTTGCACGCTAGTTCAGCGCTTGGCTCGTTGAGGCGACGCGGCATTTGATGCGAACTTCAAGGTCGACCTTACTGTTCCATCGCTTTTGAGCCTCTCACGCGCGGGTAGGCGGCGCCCTTAAGAGTAAGTTATGGTCACAATCTTGAATGTTTGTAATTTGCGTCACAACTTTTCTTCAGGGTAAATTTTTGCGGCTTTAACCTAACTCCGGAAAAAATACAAACCGATATAATTTTAGACACTGTAAATATTTCTTTGTCGTTACTGTTGTTACATATCGAATTACAGTTAGAAAATTCTTATTAATTTCTTAACTGTAATTGTATATGTAACAACAGCAACGGAAAATAAAGATTTATAGTGTCTCAAATTCTATCACTACGTATTCTAGTCTACCGTTAAGTTTAAGTACCATGAATTTAGCTAGAAGAAAAGTTATGATATAAAACACAAAAATTCATGACGGTGATAAGGTTAATTCTACCACAGGTTAGAAAATCATTGTTATAAGTTTGGCACAGGGATAATTTCTGCCACTTGAGCGCTGGTATCGCTAGTGCACCAAACTGACCAATCACAGAGCTTTCTTGAATGTTAATTTACATTAAGTTGATAATTTAAAACGCGAAATCGGTTTCTTTTCACTTTAAAATTAAATTAAATGACTAATATAATTTCCAAGTTTATTTAAATTTAATTTTACTACGGTTTCCTAATTATCTGGTGTCTTAGCGATTGAAGCGAAACTAGTGGCAGAAATTTTCCCTGTGCCAAGCTCTCCCATAAGAAAACGTATTTTCTTTCTAACCTGTAGTAGAATTAACATTAACGGTGACTATCACTCACTCTTAATCTGAAGGTATAAGGTACACTCTTGCTGACGTACTGTACGGCATATCACATCTCTGCGTAGTATTACAGACGTCTTATCACTTGAACGCGACTGCTAGACGTGGCCCTGAATTTTCACACAATTATGCTAACAATTTTCTAAAGACAACGGTGAATTATATGCTTGGAAATTTAACAGCTTGAACCGATTCTGGAATCTAAATTTATTTCAGCTACATTAAATCGTGTCAGAAAATGTATAACAATATGATTGGAATTTGTAAACTATAGCCGTCAGTCGTGTAAGGAATCCTAATCTCATACTTCATATACGAATGTTGCCACGTGCAGTGTCCTTTTTTTATTTTCCGTTTTCTTGCAGTTCTGCTTGGAGAAGAGTTAACCTATTAAACAGCAGTGCAGTTCTGTAACGTATTAGCTGTGAGAAACCGATCGCTAAGACTGTTAATACGAACTTGCGTTATCAGTTCGAAAATGCGATTCTATAAGGTTAGAGTTTCTTAACAGTTGTATAAAATTGTAGGTAAGCAAGCAACATTTGACCAAAAAACTCTCGTTATCTTATTTAGGTATACGAGAACCCTCAATAAGTTAAATTCTACTAGAAGTTAGAAAGACCTAGGCTGGAAGTTTGGTACAGGGAAAATGTCTACCGTTTGAGCGCTGGTATCGGTAAATGGGTGTAAACTGGCCAATCACAGAGCTTTCGTGAATTTTAAGTTACATGAAGCTGACAATTTAAAAACCAAAATTGGCTTGTTTTCACATTAAAAATAAATTAAACTTCTTTACTAGTGGTAGTATATTTCTCTGCGCCAAACTCTCCCATAAGAAGACCCGTTTTCTTTCTAACTTGTAGCAGAATTAACCTTACTCTTGCTGACGTTTTGACTGCCGCCATATCGCTAACATCCGTTACATTTTTAAATATATCTATGCACATCAAAGGTGACAAACATGTATTTTGTGACAAATAAGTGGAAAACCAGTGAATTATACTACCTTTCAAATGTGAATGCACCTGGAAGGTCGTGTCTTTGCACTGGAACATGGTCATTGGCCGATAATAGTGGATAGTGATAACCTCGTAAGTTGAAACAATAACTGGCGAAGTATGCATAATACAGGAGATGCGTTTAAGAGTTACACTAGAACTTCGCATAGCATTTTAAATGAATCAAAATTAAAATAGTTTTCAAAATGGTGGAATATTTTACACAACGAAAAACTTTCTGAACGTTAATTGTTCTGAATATAAACGTACTGACCAATACTTTCATTTAGTGACGTGTTGGTGTAGTTTGTAATATGACAGACAGTAAAGCTCAACTTAGAAGATATATATTTTGATGCAGGTTCAGTCCTAACCGTCTCAATTTTTATTCAATTTTTATTTTTTATACAAGTTCATAAAAACAATACACTTAACTAACGGAAATACTTTTGATCAATTTATTGTAAACTAACACACATATTTGAATGAAAACCGTGTATTCGTAGCACTGCAGATGTTTGTGAAAAAATTCAAATGGTAAGTTTGTTATTAAAAAAAACAAGAAAATGCACTGATTCATTAAAACTATTTTTAATGCATAGTTCAGCGATATACTAACTTTGAATTGTAAGCAAATCCAATTCATCAATATCAGACGTTGCACTGAAATACATAATTAAGGCCTACTGCAGGTTCTAAGTGTTCTAAATATTTAACACACAAGTAACATTATGCCTTTGGATAAGAGAGGTAAACACGGGCATCACCATAAAGTGGACGATAGCATCAAGCAAAGTGTCAGAGATCATATCAGCAGTATTGCTAGCATATCAATCCATTATTGCCATGCTGTGACAAGTAAGAAGTACATAGAAAGAAACAAAACGATTGCCGATCTGCCTAGAGACAGCTGTGTAGAGAGAAAAATCTAAACCTCTGCTAATTATGTTTCGAGAAGAGTTCAACATATCATTATTTATTTCCTAAGAAATATCAGTGCTAACAGTGCCTTGCTTATTTTAATACCAAATAAGTGGAAGAAGCAGAATTACAACACATGCATGAAACTCACTTGAAAGAAACCAAGCAATCCCGGGAAGAAAATGCGAATGATTAATTAAGTCCAAAACCAACACGGTGCTAGCTGTGTTCGATCTCCAGGCCGTATTACCCTACCCAAATGGACAAGCTTCTTAATTTTATTATGTGTCACATGTGAGTGATTTCAATTGAACTGTATATAATTTGAAAACTAAACAAGTTAAATGCTATATGTGGTACGAGGGAGAAGATCAAGAGGAGTCAATGAAATTGGTTCCCTTGTTGTACTGTTTCTTGAAAGTACGAAAACAGATGATTCATAGGAAATTGATGCAACTTTCTATTCCGACAACTGTGCCAAACAAAATAACCGTTTCATGATCGCTGCGTACAATTACGCAATAATGAAGTATACATGGATAAGAAGTATAACTTACAATTTTCTCATCACTGGCCATAGTCAAAATAAAGGGGATGCTGCTCACTCAGTGATAGAGCGACACATCAACCGAACCCTGAAGTCTGGAACATTTTATGTTCCCAAACAGTACGTGTCCGTCACAAGATGCGCGAAAAAATTGGGGAAGCCTACATGGTGCACGAAATCTGCCGTGAAGACATCGGTGATCTGAAAGCTTTGTCATCTGAAAACGAAAAATACTGAGGGAGAGCAATTCAAAATTTCAGAATTGAAAGTGTTGAAGTGGGGAAGGAGATCTTTGGAAAACTCTTTTACAAGACTTCCTATGTAAACGGATCAATTCTAAGAAGTTGATGTTTTGCAGTATAGAAGGACAATTAAAACTAATTGGGTGCCAAACTACTCTACATTGAAAAAAAGCCTACCAAACAAAAGTAGGAATATTCGATCCGGGAAGAAAAAGGATGCTTTACTGTTTCTATTTATAGTAATTTGTAGTTCAAAGGTGGTGTCATTTTATGTTGCGTTTGTTTGCAATTAGGATTTGAAAGTTTTGTTGAAACACAGATATTTGTTTCTAGATTAGACTGTGCAACTGGCAAAAGTCTTATTTATTTCTCACGATAAATAATATAATGGTGTAAAATTTGTATTGTACTAATTAATTGTATTAACCATGCCTATGCAACACTTTATTTGTTTAGCAATATAGAAGATTTTTCTTGTTATGTTTAGCAACTTACGTATTTGGGACAACTATTTGTCTTCAATTAGGAATTGTAGTCGAGAATGTTCCATAGTATTTAGGAATGCACAGTACAGTTTATAAATAAATCTTAAGAATTTGTCGAAAACTTACTTTACTATACATACCTAGCAAACACAAAAACTGATAATTATTTTTGCAATAACAGTGACATACGCCAACACACCATATTTTCAAATTTTACTTTAAAAAAATTTAATTTTAAGTTTTTTTTGTTTACTCATGTCTGAGAAGACAGTACATGGCACGAAGTTCATGACATCTACTGTAGATCTAACATGCAGTTCGAAAATACTGAGCAGGACATATTTAAAAAATAGTTACACTTTCAGTTGCTTCTCCTGAAAAACTTACTTTTTTGAGTTGTGTAACTGTTCTTCCGGACTAACTCTCTCTCTCTCCCTCTCTCGAAACATATATGTATATTTATGTATATATACATATATATGTATATTTATGTATGTATGTATATTTATGTATATATATATATATATATATATATATATATATATATATATATATATATATAGTAATAAATAAAAGCTTAGGAACAGGGTGTGATTATAGGTCGTGGATAATAGCAGGCTCTATTCGGTATGACCCACCGAACAACTGGCATTAATGTTATAACTAAAAATATTATTCCTCTGTTTTGGTTTTTTTCAGCTAGATTTTAAACATATGTAACAGGTGTTAGGTAAGAAATAAATGTTGTGACAAAAGCCTTGTGCGTAGCTCGTATGAAAGAGCGCCAGGACGGAATGCAACAGCAGGGTGCACGTGGTTACTAGATTGATCCGTTGTCATAACCGGTTCAGTATACTAATTAATAAGCCATTACAACAAGTTTTGATAAACAATTTTTGTGTATTTATACAATTTGTAACAACACGTAACGAAACTAATGTTTGTGTTCTTATAAAACTATTTTTTGTACAACTCATTGAGCATAATACCCAACTAAAATTTGCTTTCATACAACCTTACAAAACTCTTAAATATTTAGAACACTTAGAACCTGCAGTAAATTATGTATTTCAGTGCACTCTTTACGGCATTTATTTACGAACTTTCATGAGTGATTTAGTAGTGCATTTTCGAACTTCGGATTGGAAATTTGGGGGTGGGGGTGGGGAGAGGAATACAAGAACAATTAGTGGGCACTTTAGAGAAAACACGTTTCTTGTAGTTTTATATCACCGGTAAAAAAAATTCTTGCTTTCCCCTAAATAGTTCAGATTATTTATTTATTTATTTTTTTTACAAAAATGTTTGTGAGGTTACACGCTTAAACTGACATAAATCAATCAGCTTTCTTACCTCAGCAAACTGAAGTGTCATACGTAGGTAGGTACCACTTAACTTTGGTAATATTTTAATAATGATATTGTATCTAACTCTAACTTTGCTATGTTTGTATAACGTATACAAACTGTTAAAACGTTTAAGTTTATTTAATTTACGAGAGCAAAATTTCGAACCGAAAATTTGTCATATTTGTTATCTCGGAAGTAGCTAATAACAGAGAACAGCAGAGAAGATATGTCCTACGAAATGACTTATAAAACTAGTTAACTTTGAGCGAGAAGATAATATGATTTTGAACTCGTTTGGAGCTCGTTTAACCGCTAGAGAAACAGAACACGTTTAAGTGAAGTGCCGTACGAGATTGAAGATACATGCCGCTTTCGTGTACGCATTAACGCTATTTGGAAGTAATGGACGCGAGGATGTAAAATAAACTCGTTGTTGAGTGTTGAGAGATCTGACTAAAGAAAATGTTAGATTTATTTGTCTTCAGTTTTGTTCCTCCTCGACTTGCGTGCTGCTCCACCGAGCTGACGTAAATAACGAGAGTATTCTCTGAAGTTCTGTGCTTGGCCAGTCAGAATGTTTTAATGAGTTGTTGCGCCGTTGTGCCACACCGTAGGTTCTCAGATGGCGATAACGGAGGATTTGTTAAACAAAGTAGGTCTGAAACTCTCAAGTTATAATCTTCTAAAACGGGAATGTAGGCTTGGAGATGAAAATTTTAATTTGTTTCCAGCTGCGCTTTATTATTTTTTAATTGTATTTTTCCTTTGACTACGTGCTCTAAAATGTATGTGTTTATTCGAGAAAATTAAAGGACGTATATTCCATTGGACTGTTCCAATTGCCTGTGCTTTATAATAATTTCAGATACATACAGTTTCGAATTATTTAAAAAACCAAAATTTGGAAAATGGAACAGTCTAAATTTCAGCCAAAATTGGAATCACGAATGTATTAACATCAACCAGACTCTATTGAGAAATTTCCTTGTTCCTTGTTCTTTTGAAGTATAGTGATTTTGCTGTTTTGTATTTGTCGAAAAGTATACGTGCTTACCAAAGGCGCTAGATGATACAAAATTCTAACAAATAATTTATTAGTTGTAATAAGTAAATATATTTTTATCCGCACAAGATATGAAAAGTTTACAAAACTTCAACTGGTAAATATAACAATGCATAGAGTTTTCGTACTACTTCGATAATTTCAGAAATATTTTTGGGTTTCTACCGCATACGTACAGAATACACTATTACTATACTTGTTTCTAATTTACTAACAAACTTGGGAAAATGGTGCGATAATTTTAAATATTCCTTCTTACGATTTGTTAAAACAAGTGATAACATTATGGAACATGTTTGCAGTATTTTTAACAACTAATATTAGATTTTTTTTTTATTTTAAAATTTTGGAATTTACCGAAGACGCTTGGATGCAACCATATCCATAGAAACATTTTGGCATAAACTATGTAATATGCTTTTATCACAAGAATATTAAAAGTGTATATTAACTAATATGATAATATAAATAAATAATGTATGCTGATAGTTTTATTTTTACGATAAATATAGAGAAATATTGAGGTTCACAAATGCGAATTTCAGCATGTTGTTGTTATAAGTCTCTTTGTACGAAGTAAGACATTTTCTTGGTTGGTTGTGGTTTTAAATTATGTTGTACTTAACATAAAGACAAATTAGTATACATGAAATAATTTTACCTGAAACAATGTCATAGGATTCAAAATATAAAAATGAATAAAATACGTTTGACAGCTGAGGTTAGTTAGCAAACATAATTTTTATTTGATTCTAGGTAATTAATTACTAATGATGGTATTTCAGTATTAGGATAAAAATACCCGAAATGTGTTGCTAAACATTCTCAAATTTATTAGGTGTGCAGGACGCGCGCGCGTGTGTATATATATATATATGTATATATATATATATGTACATACATATAAAAGTTAATGTACATACACGTGCCAACTATCATACATCTGTCTTTATTAACATAAATATGCTTGCGTACGTATAAAAACTGAAATATTTCTTTACGCTTGTACAGTCATTTTCGGTGCCATGCAGATTATACGGCATATCATGCCGGTTGAATGTAAATGAGAACGTTTTTGTAGGTTAATCCAACATGCATTAACAACTAATAATTAAGTTATTTATTGTGGTTTTTACATATAAATATAAAACATTTACACTTAGCTGCATGAAATTTTATTAAAAGTTGTAGGAACATTCAGCGCAGCTTAAAATTTGTCTAATTTACCGTGGACCATCTATAGCGGCGTGTGCAGCTCAGTCAAAAGAAACGCCTTTCTGAGAACACATCAACTGTTTTTGTATAGGTGGTTCAAGATAAAATGAGCACTTCATAAACCCTAATTAATTGTTTCCTTTCAGATAATTTATTGTTTACTTCCACGTTTTAATACAAACAAAGCTATATGAGAAACAATCGTAGTTTGTAGATTATAACGAACTCAAAGTCAACACCAGAATTCTGAATAAACACATTTTTTGAAACTTATTTTATACACGATGGTCTTCAAAAGAGTCCACTTTATCGTGAACATCCTATAATGTATAGTTACATAAAGCTATTGATTTTTGGTGAACAGAAATTTGCATCAACTTGCTTCAATGCCCTAAGTGCATATCAGCAGCTCTGCTACGTAGTTGGTACTGGCAGCACGTCACTGTAAGAGGTTTTTTTTACAACCTCCGATCGACTGTAATAAAAAAACGGGAATGAATTAGGAAATTATGTTAATGTCAGAAGAAACGTACATCTTTACACCATTGTTTCACATAACCACCGTGTAGATTGAGGTATTTGTCGCACCGACGCACCAGCTTGCCCATACCCTCTGCACAGAATGATGCCTCCTGCCTATTCAACCACGTGTAAACAGTGTCCTGCAGTTCATCATGGGTATTGAAGCGTCGTCCTCCAAGCCACTTTTTCAACGTGGGGAAAAGGTAGAAGTCACTCGGTGCCAAATCCGGACTGTAAGGAGGGTATCGGCAAGCTGGTGCATCGGTACGACAAATGCTTCAATCTGCACGGTGGTTATGTGGAACAATAGTGTAAAGATATACGTTTCTTCTGACATTAACATAATTTCATAATTCATTCCCGTTTTTTTTATTACAGCCCTTCGGAGGTTGAAAAAAATAATAACCCTCGTACATAGACGTTACTCAGTTAACTGCACTAGGGGTAATAAGGTTACTGCGACAGTACCACGTCTGTGGTTTGCCAGTGTATTTCTAGGACGCTGACAGTTGAAAACATACAAGTCACCGCCCATGAAACAGAGCTGCAGATCATCACGCAAGGCATAGAACTAGTTGGTGCAAAATTTTTTTTACTGAAAATAATTGTCTCTGTGTGTACGATTATGGTTTCAAACCTGCTTCTATAGAGCATTTTACTGTATTTTCATATGTTCTTAAAAGAAAGCCTTGTTGCTAAAATAGAATTACGTGATGTAAACACACAGTCGTAAACATTTTCAGAAATAATGCTGTAAAAGTTACAATGCTTTTCTGTAAAAATATCGTGATTTTTCCAAGCCTTTTTAAATGTACTTAGTTATTTTATCACGTCTAAGAGAACATCAGTAGTAAACAAGTAATAGATTTATTGAACGCATGTAACTATCAACAAGTTTTTTTTCTAGAAACTTGTCAGCTATTTTCGTTTTGGTTTGCACGTACAGATATTATCATTGCGAAGTGATGGCGTAAATTGTGAGGAACGAAATTAATTAAAAAATATTTAAAGAGGTTATTATTATTATTTTGGAATGGGCTATAGGTGTTACAGGTAATGGGATTCTAGAAATGAATTTACAATAAAATTTTCAGAAAATATTAATTTTTATTTTTACAATTTATACTAGTTCATGTTCTTACTGATAGTTTTTGGGGGAGCATTTGTTGTTTTGACTGGATGTTGACGAGGATATTGTACTTAGTGTGCTGTTTAGTTAGATGCAAGGATATGCTTCAGTGTTAACAAGGAAATGAAACAATACGGTAATTCATAATTTAGTCACAAAAATTGCGTTCAGTACAGGTTGGTTTGGCCAAAATATTTCAGTTTTGCTTCTCAAATTCACAGCTCCGTTTGCTTTACGTACGTCAACACATGAATAAATAGTTAAATTACCAGAAGCAAACCGAGCAAGAAAACATATATACTGTTCAATTCACAAAGAGCAATTAAAAAAATGTTCTCGTCAACGTTATTAATAGAAAATTATAAATTCCATCATGGTATCAGAGTACGCTGAATGGTATATATTGGTTTTTATTTCTTACAGAAATGTTTGTATTAGCTAGTGAAGAAATGATAACACTTCGCTAAAAAGAAAATAATTATGACTAGGTCTTCAAAATTGCTAACGTAGCTATAAATGGCCTACATAAGTCTTTTTCAGAGATACCAAAACTAACCTTTGTATATTAAGAGAGTGTTTGTATTTTTAACACTTCCAATGAATAAATACAATTTTATAACTTTTCAGTTAACAAGCTCATTGAATTGAGATAATGTTAGTTTTTTTTTTCGTAGCTTCTTGTGGGGAGATGATTTTTGCTGCCACGATAACAAACTAATGAAGAATTCTTTTTTTGTTTTACATACGAAGACGACTTATTTTCTTCGCTATGCCAGACCATGCGTAGGAGCGTGAAAGATGCATGTCAATAATAATTACAGTTTATTTAGGGAAAATAATTTACGACGAGTTTCCAACCAATAAGGATTATCAATTGATAGAGCTAAAGTGAGTTATTTCTACTACTAGTCAGAAATATTTGTTTCAACCAAAAAAAAGCTGTCAATAGATAGAGCTGAGTTATTTAATTCTACAACTTGTCTTAAATCTGTGTTTTCAATCAAAGAAAACTATCAATAGATTTAGCTGAACTTATTTCATTCTACTACTGGTTAGAAAGCTGTGTTTTTAGACAAGGTAGGCTATCGATAGAGGGAGAGCTGAATCTATATTTTAACTATACTACTTGTTAGAAAGCTATGTCACCAACCAAACCTCCCTGAAAGAAAAATTAAATCTTCCCTGCTAAATTATTTTGTAGTTACTACGAAATAAATTTGTGGAGGCCACAATATTTAATTGGTGCCAACAAAATGCTTTAGTGATGACCGCAACATAAATTTTGCGGGGTAAATACGCACAAAATATTTCGTAGACGCCACAATTTTTTTTTCATGCAGGCTATCTCGTAACAGATAGCGATAAAGATTATAAATTCTACAACTTGATAGAGACCTCAATATTATTAGACTGTCAAGAGTCAATTTCTACTGCTATTAACATTGGTGTAGTTAAGAGGTCAAAGTATATGATATTTTGAACGTAGTTCTCGGCACTTTTGAACTAGAGTTCATTCTATAATTGGCAACATTAATTGGGCCCTTTACCGACATTAGCACAACCAGAGGTGTAAATTATTATTTGCCAAACTATTTCATATGAATTTCGATAACAGTCCCAAACTGTGGGTAGAACTTCTCTTACTGGAAATAACTTTTACTGAATGCTAACAGTTCCTCTTGCACAAACCCCAGTTTGTCTACCATCATTGAAACAAGTGGTTATCAATTTGCGGTTTAATCTTCTAGCTTGAAAATAGGATGAGATTAAAACGTATAAATGTTACACGTCGAGGAAACCATTCCACAAATATTTCAAATTTTCTGAGCAGTAGTTGTGTTGGAGTTTGGCATTACTTGTCATATTGTGCTATAAATATGTGCCTGTTGTTAGGTTATGTTTTTTTTTATTGCACAGAAAGATTTGCTGAGCCTCGGCTTGTAGTGGCAACAGTATTTACGACACTTGTTCACTGGTCATATGTACACATGTGGTTATATACAGTAGGAAATGCTGTGATTCGGTCCTCCCGAAAGAACTCATATTTAATGAGATCCACTTAATATAAAGAAAAGAATAAAAAAATTAATAAATAACGGGTACGAGGTATTGAACTGCGTTTGCTTTAAACAGGGACAGAGAAAACGTGATTTGTACTACAAGATCGTTTCACTGTGTTTCAACGTAAAAATTCAAAGCTGAAAGTATACATGAAACTTTTACCAGCTTCAAGCAATCCAGAAAGATGGTAATTGTAAGAATTCAGGTGTTCGATAAGCAGTAAATAAAAATATAGAAATACAACTAGTTAAAAATGGAAATGATATACTTGTTTTTTTTTTTTTTTTTTTTTTTTTTTTTTTTTTTTTTTTTTTTTTTTTTTTTTTTTTTTA
>PNEQ01085812.1:0-21448 GCA_003012365.1 Medauroidea extradentata | reverse complement strand
AACACACTTCGGTAAAGTACGAATTGTATGGCACCATGCTAATTAAACGCATAGGAAAAAAACGGTCTTTCAAGATTACTGGACTTCAAAATCTACTAACCGGATCTATGCTAAACTCAGATAAGCGTGCACTGAATTGCTACAGACATATCATTAATAAAGATATATGGTCACCTCTTAAATTCCCGTAGTCATAACTGTTCGACGGGAATAGGCTACTTGCACGAAATTACAAATAAATCCACATAAAAGTGCAACGAAAACATGAATATTATAGAAAAAAAATTTTGTTAAATGTGTTTTGTTTAGTTACACAACACTTATAACAGATATGAAAACAGCTACCGCCGCGGCGCTGACTGCAGGTCTTACGTCATCAGCCATGTCTTAATATTCTGGTGGTCACCTGATCACTGAAGTAGTGTGTCTTCGAGCATGGTTAGTTAGTACTTGGGTGGGTAAATACCAGGGAACACCGGCATCGCGTACCGCTGGTGCACATATGAAACCAGGTTGGACTACCACGAAGGTCAACACAAGTACAAGGCAGAAGAGTAAAACTCAATAGGTAACGGCTGTTTACTTCTTTTTGGCTTCCACCTAGATTTTCGCACAGCTTGGCTTCGCTGTGGTCGCTAAATACATTTGTTAACTCCCTTACATCATATTTAAGTGACAACATGGATTGAATAATCTACCCTACGTTTTACATGACTTCCTTTCGAACAGGTTTCATTACCACCGTCATATAGTTAGACTATAAAATAAATCCTATTAAGCTCAAGAAGAATTAGCTATAACATGAGATAAATAAAACTTCTGCTTATTTTTTAAATTATGTATTCAGTTGTTTACGCATTCCAACGTCTCTAATTAGGTATAAATGTTCTTTGGATGTTGCAGCTCAGTACTTTCATAACAACTTTCACCAAATGTTTCGTTAAGTATCTAGTATGTTATGATAAATATAAACCTACACAGTAAATGGATACAATACACGATGTTTAATAATTTAATCCCCAAATTATTGTTCACTTAAAATGTTTTTGCGGCAACCATTTATAGGTCTCTCAAACTTTATTGACTAGCTGTATTATTCTAAACCATTTCTTTTGTAGTTGTTTTTTTAAACAAGATCTCAGACGGCTAATAAGGTTTGAGAGTATAATGAATACTTATGTCGTACATATTGGCCCAAAACATCATTTAAATTAATAGGCCGTATGCCCGACCAAATGTGTTGCTTCAGAACACCCGCCAAGTGCCGGCTTGGCGCACTGGCTTATGACGTCACTGCGGCAGCCTTGTTTGACGAACTGTTTTCGCAGCCGTTTCAAAAATAACATTATCTAATGGCTCTAATTAACTCAAATCACATCCAAATTAAAAACAAATTCCACCTCTCATGGGCTAGTTTCTCTATGCAAATTACGTGTATGTTCTCAGAAAAATTTATGAGAAAAGTCCCTTTGTGACGGGCCTCATAGGCACCCCTATTTAAAAATATGTTTTTTTTATATAATACAGTATTGACTCTGGTGATTGGTCTAGATCAGTGATGGCTAACTGACACCCGTGGGCCAGATCCGGCCCGCGGCAACGTTTTATGCGGCCCGCGTAAATATACACAGTAAACAGAACATACACAACTGTACAAAACTATTCTTTTTAAAATTATGTAAAATTGTAAAAATAATTTTAATGCGTGGTTTGGCCCTCGAGTATATTTTGATGTGCAATGCTGCCCCGAAGTCAACGAAGTTGTTCGTCACTGGCCTAGATAATAAGATTTATAATAAATAAATAAATAAATATATTTATATATACACAAGGGCAGAGGACAACCTGTGTGGCCCTGAGAGAAGGGGAAGTGTCGTCTCCACATCCGAGACCAGTTTACCTCCACACGACGCCCTGGACACGGGTTTGGAACTGGCCATTTTCGTGACGCTGCAGCAGACCACCCATCCTTCAAGACGTCCTTCTACCTCCTCTTGAGGGCTGAGGAGCACAGGGCCGCCCCTATCACCAAACAGCTAATCACGGCAGGACTCAATCAATTATAATAATATAGGCAAACATGATGTGTCAGAGCTAGATTAAAGGGGAGTGTTAAACTATTTTATTGCATTTTCAGTTTTTATAACCGTAACTTTTATTCAAGTTGTATTATCAATATTTTCTCTTCGACAAAGCATAGGATATATTCTTGGTAAACTGATTGACTTATTAATAATATAATATTTCATTAATTTACCATGCATAATCATTACAACAAAATTCTTGAAAGCTAACCAAGGGCTTGTTCCTGAGTTTTTTTTCAGACTGATGACAATAACTCAAATATTTTTTAACCAAAAGCTTTGAAAAAATTTGAATCAATGTGCAGCCACACGATGCACAATAATGTGGATGCGTTTTTAAAAATAATGTACAATTCGTCAGCAAAAAAAATATTTTGATTAATTTTTGCTTACTTTCACGACAAAATACGTGGTACTTTGAGTGATGAAATCTAAATAACCGATCAGTACATTTCTACAAAAAAAAAACTACGAATTATAACATATAAGTGTCAAAACTGTGGAGCAAAATTTTGATATAAGTATTAGATAGCGTTAAATAATATATGTTCGAAATCACTGCAAAACTCGGAAACAAGACCTTAATGTAAGTCAATGTGTCTTATGGAAGATGCCAAGCAACGCTAGGAGCAGCACCGTCGCGCCTTGCAGACGGCCGGAATGGTAATAGACATGCATTTTCCGTATGCGTGGCAATGGAGACGTGAGTTTATTTTCATTTTTTAGGGCTCGTGTTGATTTAATGCAGGGTGTAGTTTACGTATATAAAACTAACATTGATCACGACGAACTATTTAATACGAAACATGTAATAAATTGTTGAATATATTCCATTTCATTCATTGAAGTGTGTAGTAGAAGCGACGCGAAATAAAGCCGCATGGAGAGTGTGTACCAATAAATGATTTCGTTATGCCGAAAATACAGTTTACAAGAAAAAAAATGTAAATATTACCTTTTTGGCAAACTAAAAATTGATTAAAACTTTTACACACCAAAACTGTCCGTTCAGGATGCTTACATGTTACATAATGTTTGAATGTTAGTTCATGCTGTTGTTTTAACATACGTTAATATTATCGTTATTGCAAGTAGAATAATACGTTATAGCTATAAGAAAGGAATAATATGAGCTTATAATTTTCACGTTAGTAGATATTAACGAAACACTCTGCAAACGTAGCTTCGGAAAATTTTTTGTAGGAAAAATTAATTACTTTTAAGAAATAAACATAAACTCGGAAAATTATTTTAAAAAAAACTCGCATGCTAAATACATATTTTAACGCTTACAACTGCACAGACAAATCTACGACCTCATCATTTCAACAACTTAGCATTCAGTAAATGGACGAGGCTAGGCCTAACCTTGTTAGTTCTAAATAAACCAGCTATAATGAAAGCAATGTTTACTACAATACACACGAAAATTTGAAAATAAAATAAAAATTTTTGTACAGAATTAGTTTAGAGAATACTGTATATATATGAATACAATTAGTTTGGCAGAAGTTAGCGATGTGTAAAAATGACAACACCCGTAACGATGTTTTTACGTTGTTACCTCTCGACAGTGCTCTTTATATACATAGTGTATAGAAACATATTTTTAATAAATCAAAAACTAGGTGGTAATTTACTGTCTTCCGTTGTAAAAATAAGAGAGTATGATACTCTCTTATTTTTACAACGGAAGACAGTAATTTTACCACTTAGTTTTTATTGCTTTGTTACGCACGCGTACAAAAGAGAGTCTGCAGTCGGTATCACCATTCCGAAGGTTCAGAAGTTCACCACCAAATGTAAGCCACTTCGCTTTGCATCTCTCATAGCAATGTAATCTGTTATTTTTAGAAAATTAAAACAGTGATAATAAAGGGTGAAGCGGTCTGCAGCGTGGCCTAGCAGTAGGTAGCTGCTGGGCTGATTGGTTGTTGGTGTTTAGTGTGAGAGAGCCTCAGGAGGACAGGAATTTGGGAGTTTTTAGAGACTCCGCTGAGGACTCCAGAAGAGGGCAGAGGTGCTGTCGCGGGTCGGTGTCACCTGCGAGCTATAGCGAATTTTGAGAGATTTGACTCTACCGCTTGCCCCGAGAGAGAGAGAGAGAGAGAGAGAGAGAGAGAGAGAGAGAGCAGAAGTGCTGAGCAGGTCGTTGGCACCCGCGAATGATTTAGATTGCGGCAGAAGCCTTGATCCTTAGAACTCGGGAAAGGTCGAACCAATATCTTCACGAGTTACGCCCGGGAAGAGGTTGCAACGGGAGGAGGAAAAACTCGCAGTCCGAGAATAGAGTTAATTTATTTGAACTGTTACCGGACAGGCACGCCTCAAAAGTGCGAATCGCGGGTACAGGCAGCGTACAGAAACGTATCCGAAAGTTGAAAAATGTATTTAATTCACCTACGTAAGCCAGTAGCAGAATATTGCACGCTAGTTAATGCCACGTAGCTCCGTTGCTTCCTGAGGAGCTAACGCGCTGGGAGATGATGCCCTTGGTAAAAAATTCGATGAAATACATAAAGTGACTCAAGATCGACTTCGTGAGGTGTAGTTGGTAACGTGAGAAGCGTTATTTCTCCGACTTCAAAGTAGTTATATGAAGAGTAGTTGAACATGACAGTTGCTTCTCGTTGTCATTTTAAGCGCGATGACTGAAGACCGGACAATTTCGCGAATTCAGTGATCTGTAGGCTAGAATCCATTATACTACTGTAAGATGCTAAAAATTGTAGTAAGATTATAATTAAAGTTTCTTTGTGTTTAGTATAAGAATTTTGTGTTGGTTCAATGTGATACTGTAATTGTAATTTTGGATTTATAAGTATTGTCATGACTCATGAGAAAAGAAAAACAAATTAGTAAACGCTGAGCGGGAGACGGTGACCGGTGGCAGCCATTGCCTGCGAGCAGGTCTGTGATTGGCCGAAGGAGTATAGGCGGGGGTTGCTGGCCGGTGCGGACATTGGTAAGCGCTCGAGGGACTCAGTAGGAAGCCACGGAGGCGACCGGACACGTGACGTGACTACACAGCACAGAGAGTGCTTCGTCTGACCAGCTGAGCCCGCACGACGGGGGTTGGTTCGGCAACTGCGCGTCTTTACGACCGACTTTCTTAATAATCTTTTGTAAATTACAAAAGCGGTAGTCTCTTGGAAGAAAGGGCGCATAGTTTGTAATGAAGTGGGCGATATACGCACACTCGCGAGCCGTTTCTCGTGCGCACCAAATTCATTTGCCGCATCGGCGGGTAGCACTGTGTATACTCAAGCCCCTGCTATTAGTTCATTGTCTGCTGTTACTCTGAGTAATAGCAAGTTGACTGATATTCGGGGCTCGAGTATGCATAGTATAATGGATTCTAGCCAGCAGATAGTTGAATTCGCGAAATTTTCCAGTCACTAGCAATGACTGTAGTTCTGGAGCCAGTGCGTCTGTGAAGGCGTTTTTCCGCTACGAGGAAATATTTCTCCTCCCTCGGCGCTCGGACTGACTCGTCAGCCCCGGCCCGTCTTCGTCTTCGCTTTTTGTTTCCTCCGCTCCTGCATCGCTTCTTTACTTCATCAGATCGACGCAGCGCCAAGTTCGTATATAGCGCCGAACTCCCCCATTTCACCCTCCTACCCTCCACGCTGTCAGGAGGCAGCAGTTCTTGACCATTCGAGCGGAACGAGCTCTCCGGAGAGATGAATGTTTGGACGTGAGGGATGGAAACTGTTCTCTTTTGAAACAGTGTTTTCGTTTCCTTCAAGGCGAGTGCATCGCGTCTCTGTCGGCGTCATTACCCATCAATCAACGGTCGACAGTTCGAGAACAGAACACGAGTTATCGTACTATTTCGACAGGCGCCTTCGGTTTCCAAGAAATGTTGTTTAAAATTGCTGTATGAGTATGACACGTCGCAAATTTTATATTAATACAAGTTTTTACAGTGGGTATTGACCGGTCTGATATGAACGGAATACTCGTAAAATTAAATTAAAGTATAAAAACAATATTTACGCGAACGTATGGCTATGTTTTCGTCTAACTTTTTTACTTCAATCGTTTTTATTATGACAGGAATTATATTTTTTTACTAGTGCATTTGTTTGGTATTTCACATCTGTATTGATGTAATGGAATAAACAATCATGTGAAAGGCAACATTTTTCATACTTATATGTAATAATTGTAAATTTACTGCTCATTGCATTTAGTGTATATGTTTTGGGTTATATAAATAGCAAAGAATTTCCAACAGATAGACTTAACAGAATTTTAACCACATTTAGCTATTGTGAGACAATTTTCGTCTATTTAACCAATAGTATATAAGAAAATTTATGTTTCAATAGTAATTAATAAAATTTCCTGACCTTTTAATTTTACAGGAGATATAAATATTTTCCTCTAGGCCCATACTATAAACATAATGAACTTCTGTCTATTTCTGTTACATTATGTTTCCAGATTTCTCAAAATGTTAGGTTCGTATGTCTCAATACTCTATAAAACGTCTTCAAGTTTGACTTTCTGGATGCAACGAAGGTTGTATGCGATTCAAGCGTCACTCCTCTTATTTTATAATGGCCGAAGGTTTGAACGAGCATTTTATGTTGGACCACAGGTCTCGATAGCTTAAACTGCGTTCTGGGTTGGGATTTGACCTTTATCACACATGGTTTCCGATTATTTTCTATTGCTAATTGCTACCCTAATATTCCAGTTTGGTGCTAGGTGTCATTCATGTTTTCTTCTTAAGTTTTCATAACCAATAACCTGCTGGAGTTTGTCGGAGGTTTTCTTACTATGTAATTCCGTATAAAATGGAACATTTATTTTGCCCGTTTTAACTACATAGAGTTTATGCATCGTACGTGTTTCGTTAGTGTTTAAGATCATTTGCACTCGTTTTCCTGAACCCTGTGTACCTCTACCTGATAACGGGAACAGATTACAGTTCCCGAAACGTCGTTATGCTGTCTGTCTGGGAAACTACTTTGTTTTGTTTCGTCTCATCGTTGTGTTGTCTGTTGATTTTCTGTACGTGACTGATATCTACTGTGTTTTCGTTTCCTCTCATCGTTGTGTAGCATGTTGTTTTCTGTACGTGTCTGACATAATACCGATTTTGTTTTTCCTCATTGGTATGTCGTATTTTATTTTGTGTTTGAAAAAAAATCTGTTACTTTTCCAAAGCAGAACTCAAACTTGGGTTGTCTGCCTTAGTGGGGTCTTGGGCTTCTTTTGATTTTTGATTTTATTATTTTCATTTGTTATTTGTTTGTCCTTGTTTTATTTGACCCGATTCCATTACTCGAATTTTATGCTGTGTATATGTCTCCTGTTGACTAAAGCATACTTAGCGTATTTATAAATTTCTAATATCTTTAGTTTTCTCTGACAGGCGTTTATTTTGCAATGTAGAATGTCCAAGCAACTCAATGCAGTCGTGCACTCCAATTGCACAGTTCTTTCAAAGATCACGTCATGTTTACTGCCGATTATGAGACAAGTAACTATTTGCTCATCTTCATACGAACGTACTTATTACTACACAGAAACCTACTTAATTTTGAGACGTATCCTCACTTGCCTGGCAATTTCCTGGCCCAGAAGTTGATAAGCTATAAAAATACGCCGACAATATATTTATTTTATAAATGACGCTTAGTGAGACTAATTGAACTATATGTATAAAATGTTGTAGAAAATGCTCATGAGATGTGGCATTGAAACAGAAAGCTCATACAGTACTTTGCATGGCATAATTAACAGGGAAAATTTAACCGTTTTAAAGTATGGATGTTTTTATTAGTTTCCTTCGAGCCCTTCCCGCCAATGTTTTGCGAGTTGTTTCTGGATGGAGGCTGGTGAAAGAGAGAAGGAAAGAGAGTGGAAGAGCGTTACACAGCAAAAGAGAGAAGGAAGGAAGAAATTCTACCTCCTGCAGAGGAAGTTGGCAGACAACGCCAACAGTCGGGCGCTCATGTATAATTCATGGCACTCGTCACATCACTCCAGGCAGAATAAAAGTTTGCACAAAGTCGAGTCCGCCATTTCGCTGCGGGTTAATTCTCTAATCCTCCCGAAGACAGCGCCCGCCGTACTCTCATTATTTCAAGACCTCTCTCGTCAGCGGAAAAAAAAATGTGAAATCGCTTCCGAAAAGTGCCTTTGTTGCTACGCGAACAGGGTTATTAAATTTCGCTCCAGTTCTAGGAAAACTCGGCAGGTGCTAGTCGTGGAGCTTAGCTGAGCTCTTAGCCTAGTTGCCAGTCTGTATTTGCGACAGGTAAGATTGTGATTGTGTGAATTAATGGTGTTCACGTGGAAAATACGCATAGTTTTATATTTGCGCGACATGGCGTTCGTTTCATAGATGTTAATTGTGACTACATTTTCTACTTGTAAACATTTAAACTGTCACAGTTTTTCCATAGCAGCTTGCCAAAGTCAGAATTTACAAATTACGGGAACATAGTAATAACAAAAAAAAAAAAAGCTGCTTACTAGAATGAAATAATTTACACTATATATGTATATACAC
Organism: Medauroidea extradentata; assembly: GCA_003012365.1. Lineage (NCBI taxonomy): Eukaryota > Metazoa > Arthropoda > Insecta > Phasmatodea > Phasmatidae > Medauroidea > Medauroidea extradentata. The sequence continues at coordinate 12,835 of PNEQ01085812.1, read as the reverse complement.
ACACACTCATACCTATGTGATGCAGAAAGGGATAAGGGACCTCTTGTTGGTCAAATATAATTTCCAGGAAAGAGAAAATTCAAAGTTATGGTCTGCGCACTAAATTGTTGGTTTCTGTTGATTTATTTATGTTGATATTTTCTGTTCGCAAAAATTTCTTTTCAGTGAGTCAACGGGTAACTCTACGGGTGAGAACTCACGTATGTAATTTGTAATGTATTTTCATCTAAAGTTTCTCTTTGGTTTATTAAAATACAAAATAATCATATTTTCGTTAATGTTTGTAGACGGAAATAAGACTTTTGTGCTACGAGCACAAGGATAAATCAAAAAGTAAATTTCAGAATTCACCGACAAGAGGGTTCTTTTCCCTTTCCGTATCACATACATACACGTACATATTTCGTTATAATCGCAGACGTTGACGTTAGATGGAGTGTGAGAGAGATTTTGGTCAACGTTTAACATAGAGGTCCTTAGAGCTGGTGAAGGATGACGTGATGTGAGTCACCCCTCCCCAGTGCTAAAGACCTCGGTGTTGAGTGCTGACCAAATTCTCAATCACTCACTACATAACGGACAAATTATATATATATATATATGTATATTATATGTTTATATATGTATAGTATCTACAGATAACTCTGAAGTTTCTGTTAAAAAAATAAAAACAAATCATACCTAAACTATAACGATGACTTATGTAGCTCCAGCCTTGACGCCATTACATTCATGAAAGCAGCACGCGAAAGGCTACGAAATGTAAATAATAAAAATAGAAATTTCACCAAGATTTTACTAACTCGCTTTCTTGTCTGTTTGTTTGTCTGTTCGGTAAATTTGTTTGTCAGTTCGGCAGCAATTTTGCTATCGATTTTTAGCTAGCTATCCAATGATATAGAGACTTGAAAATTCACATATTTCTCAGAAATTGATTACAGCATAAGATGGAAAACAATTGTGAAAAAATCATGAAAATGAAAAAATATATATATACCATGTTAAACTAACTTCCCGATGAGCTAAATAAAGACTTAACACTTAAAAATATCACAGAAATGGATGACACTGCAATATAAGAGGAAAAAATGTGGAATAATCGTTCAATAATCTTTTATAATACCACGTTAAACTATCTTCCCGATGAGCTAGAATCTTGAAATTATAAACATAGCTCATAACAGGATGACAATGCACTATTTATTCACTTTCTTGTCTGTTTGTATGTCTGTTCGGTACAAATTTTGCAATAGATTTTAAACTGACTTCCCGATTGCCTATATACTTGATATTATAAACATATCTCAGAACTGGATGACAAAGCAATATTAACTCGATTTCTTGTCTGTACTTATGTTTGTCTGTTCAGTAAAGATTTCGGGGTCTTAAAGTCTATATCGAAATTTCACAAAGAGAAAATAATAGTTTAAAAAGAAACATACTATATTACGATTTAAAACGGACTACCAAAGGGCTGAACAATTTCTCCTGTGAAAATACTTATAAGAATTAAAACGTAAAATGTTCCGTGCATGCAATATATGGTAGTAAGCAGTGTAGAAAGGCGTTATCGTTGGGCATAATCACATAACAGTTCGTATTATTTGCAGGGCAATAATATTGTTAGTGATTCAAGTAGCTGTTCATGATTATATTATGTAGCTTAACTGAGCAGTTGACGTATAATTTATGTAGAATTTTCTTCAAGTAAGTTCATAGTATATGACATTGAATTTATGTTGTGCAGATATTGCCACGAATGCCCCATAGTGGAAAATATTTATTAATAAAACTAATATAAATTTTTTAAATGCCTGGGCAAAAAAAAAAGACAAGTAACTCGCTTATAGCTATTGCAAGAGATCCCGTACAGATCGCATGATTTCGGGCTTAGATAAGAGTCAGTGTGTTTCCCGGAATCAAAACCTGAAAGAAAAATTATTAGATGTTTCAACAGTAAACTGAGGAATAGAAACCAGAGAGTGAGTGAAATATATTTACTGCAGATCAATTAAAACACAGGGGGATTGAATCAGAAAACGAATTCAATAAATTGAACAAAGCAGTTTATAAATGTTATCACAGAACACGAGAAAATACAAAATAAATGACTAGAAGATTTTCTGAATTAGATTAGTTGGTTTATTTACACTGAATTGAACACTTATTATTAAGGAAACTCGACATTACGACGTTACTGAAACTGGCGACACTTATTCTGACTCATTTTCAAGAAAACAATAAAATACTATAATTTTCTTGCATTACTCTTCCAATTAAAATTACACTTTCCCGAGTGAGGGTTTGAGGGTGTTCAGACTGAGATTATAGTTAAAGGAAACAAATGAAAACTCGCGTTCTCTCCCGAGTGAACTAATACTAAATTAACTCAACTTCAATTTAAATTTATCATTTACGTTTAAAAAGTAATGAACCAAAATTACCGTGTATTAAAGTTAACTCATCTACCAGCGATATACTGTAGGCTTTTCCGGCATTGTTCTTCTACAGCCAGGGCAACCAGTTCACTGCTCCTTCAGAGCCCTCAGAACCAAGCATTACTTCGACGCCGACTCTCCATCTTCATCGACTATCACCACTATGAGAACACTACCGATAAACTAGCCCTTGAGGTTGCCCTTTCTAGGCAAAGACTCTGCGACTCGACAATATGTCTTGACACTATAGAGGTTCAAGCCAGGCCTCCGGTCCCGACAACCTGTCCTACCTCGGCAGCAGACCCCGTTAAACTCCTCCAACATGGCGTCCGTCGCTTGAACCCGACTGAAAAGTCAGCAGATCCGGTCGGTAACCCCAGACTCGGCCGACGCTCAGGGTAGACGATTTCTCAACGAATGGCCCTCGTTGCCAGGGTAAAAAACTAATCATTTTGCCAGAAAGGAATGACTGACCGGCGGAAATCAGGCCACTTCCTACAAGTAGTCAGCGAGCCCGACACAAAGGCCTCAGTTCCGTGCGAAAGAACCGGACCTCGCCTTCCCACAACAGAGTCAAAAAACATAAAGGACAGTACAACACTCCGAACGGGACTAAAAATTATTCAAAATTTACGACGTGATAATACATACGAAACTATGTTAAAATTTAAATATTTATCGATGCAGTTACACAGAACATGCAGTTGGTTTATGCACATATATTTGGTGGGCGGTAAGAAGGCAACAAATAATGTGATTACATAACGAGACTTAGGCTCTTCTTGTCATTCACTACAAATAGTAAGAAGAAATTTCATCAAACTTGGTACACATACTATACATAAAGCTGACTTGACTGTTGCCTATATCGTTCATCCTTTTGTAATATTTTGAAAACGACGGCTATTTTTTCCTCAATTTCATTAAATTTGGTACTCGTATATTACTTAGCATGTATCGAGTAGCTTACGTCTAAATCAATATGATAATGTAAATATTCCCAGTTTACGTAAACGATTTTAACTTTCCAGGATATTTTGCACTTACTTCGAGGAAAGTAGGCTTATCAGATATGCTGGTAACTACTTTTTTCTTATCAATGTGTAATTTTAACGACTTAATAGCATTATACTAAACTAGCTATTGTCAGCGACTTCGCATGGTTTTCAATTTAATGCCTCTTTGAGCCTTGCGATAATTTAGTTAAATACTTCAAATTATCTTAAGTAATTCGTAAAAATTTCTATTTCTTTTAAAATTCTTTTAAAAACGAGTTTTTTTTCAATAAAAACATTTCTAAAAATAATAGAAGTTTAAACACTTGAAATTAAATAAGCGTAACATTATTTACAATATTAATAATAAAAGTCTTTTTATTATGTAAAATTTATTTTAATTAAAAAAGATAAACTGTAAAATTTTTTTTTGAAAGTTCTGAATGGTTCAAAATGTTGTTAAGGGTCATTAATGATCGTTTAAGGAACATATTTCACAAAATTTTTGGGTACTGGTTCTAACCCCCCACCCAACCACTAACATCCCTAATGTAGAAGTTTTTTTGTCAGAAACTTTTGCGGGAGCAGACACGACACACCAAAATTTCATCGTAATCGGTTGAATGGTACAGGAACATGTATGCCTAAGTTACCCACACACCAACACACCCACACAAATACATACACGTATATACATATATGGTAGTAACTACTTCTATTTTTTGTCTCTAAAATTGGGACCTGTTTTAAGATAAAACATTTCAAAATATGTACTGTATTCCAAATAAATTCCGCGAGAATACGGTTACAAAATATCCTACTGCATGTGTGGTAATTTTTAGCTGTACATGATTGATATTGAAAACTTAGAAATAAGTGTTGCATTTAATAAATTATTTTTAAACATACCTGCAACGTACCTGCTACATATATGGAATATTAACCACGGGGTGGTTCTTATAACAGACCCTGGACGTCTCCTAACACCACTCCCTCGTGTTCCTCTACCGAGGCCTTGAGCTGTTCGAGGGCATGGTAAACGTCCAATAAATAAATCAATAAATTATTCGTGCTGGGTAAACACAATGTAATACGAATTCATTGGTGCCTTGGTAAAAACCAGTATTGCTATTCGGTTTAGAAAGTTAAAACAATAACTCAGTATAATGTTTACGCAAAATATTTGTTTGATGAAAGACACAAGATGTTTAGTGATTATAAGGAAATCTACAGACAAATTTGGAAAATGTTTGCGGGAAGCTTGATTTTTTCGATATGGCGAGGCAAGGTTACAGTAGCTGTAATAACGTAGGCTGGGAAAAACAGAACAAAATTTATTCTATATACCTGCACTGAAACAAAAATATATTTGTAGCCACTACAAAATACTGTGTCATTATAGACCTTACCGCATAGTTTTGGTTGCGAGCACGAAAAGATTTTAAGCCTCCAGTAAAGTTTTGCAGTAAATGCAAATAGTTTAGCAACCACTACAAAAATTTTAGTTGAGGTCCATATTGACAAAACATTTTGTCCCTGCCACAGAATCGTAGGGACAAAATTTGTTTTGTCTCTACTACAAAATCATTTTTATATGTGTACTTCTTTCTCCGAAAAGAAGTTTATTTAATAAAATCAGCTTCGTAAAAGTTAATGATCTCACCCCCACAAAGTTTTGGAACATTGGAACTACACATCCAAAATTTACCTAATCATACATATTTAATTAAATGATTCGGCCATGCATCGTTGCTTCTGAACGCTCATATTCATTTGCATCACAATGACAAGGTCGAATGGTGATGGTACGTACACGGAGTTTTAAATGGTTTTGTTCGACACGAGCTGCTGAAGCGAAGAGAAAATAATACGGGGCCTAATAAATTATGTAAATTGAGCAACGTCAAGTAAATTTATAGATACCCTGCAGCTCCGGATCGCAGATATATTTTAACAGGGGGCCCTTTCAAACTGGTGAAATATATTCGACGCATATTTAAATTAATGAACAATTTCTCTTCCTGCTGGGCCGGCGGCAAAAATTATTATTCACAACTGTGAAATCACAGGATGCTTTGTGGAAACGTAACTTTCCGGTGAAGTAACACTTCCAGCAATATATTTACGTTATAAATAAAATAGCATGCTTCACTCGGAGATTTATGCAGACCACGTTGTTATAAAGTAATGTAAGCAACCAAACATTTAATGAATTTATTAAATGTTATTTAATAGTGGCTTGGATAACGTTGGCGAATACATTGAAAGTTATTATGTAAACAGAGATATAATTGCAAAGTGAGTATTGGTTTTTCTAAACCTGACGTAAGTGCATTTTCACAATAGCAGTCCATACCCATAGTATACTAGATACAGAGTGTTAAATTTTCGAAAGTTTTGTTATACTGATATTAGCTCATCACTGAAAATACTGTTTACGAGGAATATTTCATATTGGCGTCACTTAATTTTGAATGATAGAGTTACCTAAGTTTTAAGTCTCCGTAAAACAAAGCAAAAAATAAAGAAATCCAGCATGATAACGTATTTTATACATTCAAATGCAAAGATACGTCTTTAAAATACTGTGTTTGCTAAGGTTTATTTGTACTGCAAATTAGGAGACTCAATGTTTGTAGTTTGGCAAGAGATAACTTTTGTCGCTGGTAGAGCTGGCATCGGTGAGAAAACAGGTTAAACGCGACGCTTATGTAGAAATCTTCGTCCTTCGGCAATGTTCGGTTCTGCAACCGAAGTTCTCTCCGTAAACACCAGCGTGAAGCAGCCCCCTTACCTGGATCTTCGTTTCTAGCGGTGGAAATTTACTCTTACCAAGTTCGTACGCGACATATTCGTAGAGTTATCCTCACTTTGTGTAGGGATAATACATTTATAAAATTTTGAAACGCATATTACGAAATATCAGTATTTCCGTACAGCTGCAAAAACTCTTCCTGGATAACCAGGCTGTAATCCGTTGACTTTTTGTCGCGCACTACGTTTTCACGCTCATAACCGCATTAGGTAAACAGAACAAGTTCGTTTGCTTGTTATATGCTGTTTTGGGCCACGAGGTATTTAAATTTTAAAACGAGAAGCACACACGTGGATAAATGACGAAGAAACCAATAACAGAAAACTGCGTGTAGACGGTAGTTGTAAGTTTATGTGATTAATTGATAAATTATATTTTGTAAACATAGCGAGTCTAATATCTATGCAAAAATGTACACAAGAAAATATATAACAGATACAATAAAATATGTTACAATCAGCAAAGTTATTTCAACGCAGCAACTCACTCTACTTTCCTACTTTTTCTTATATTCTATCATTGCAATATTTCCGCGGATCGGTAAGTAATTCTCAAAGTTATTGGATCAATATAAGTATTAAATGTTTTTAAGAAACCATTATACCACAATATAAAAAAATAACCACAAAACAATTGGCGCCATGTGTAAATGTGACATCATCGCGAGAAACGCTTGGCCACAGACCACTTGCAGATGATGCTCTAGATTCGCTGGCAGTAGTGTGAGGTCACACTCGTTTTGTAAGCCGCAGTTGTTCAAAGGAACAGCGCTGTGCACGGTAAATTTTCGTGCGTATCACACAGTCAGCGGGACACTGCCCCACACAGTAAAAAAATTTGTACTTTTACAAGAAAAAGTTAGTAAACAATGTCAGACCATTTACCAGTCTAAGTGCTACAACAAGAATGTCACAGGTCATTAATGTCATCTTGATTGTCCAAATACCTTTGGGGACTAGTAGGATATATTTTTATGAGCAGTGTGTTTCATGCTAAACCTTAGATGGCCTGTCACATTATAGCCTACGACATATTTTTTACTTCTACAAAAAATTACTTGGAAACAGGTAGCAAAAGAAAATGACACTTCAAAAAATGTACAATGTTGTAAAACGTACAGAATTTTATTTGTAAATGTACAATTATTATTTGTAAATATATAAAGTTTTTTTAATACACATACATATATGTATATTTGCAAGAATTTGCTGTAAAGTTTACAATATTATGTAAACTTCAAAAACATTTTTTGGAAACAATAATATTATTCGAAGATTTTTGTAAAAGAACCAATTAATTTTACTGTGCAGTTATCGCCTTCCACCAAGGTGATCCAGATTCGGTTCCCGGCAAGGTCGGTCCCCGATTTTCACATGTGGGAATCGAGCCGGACGATGCCGCTGGTCGGCGGTTTTTCTCGGGGATCTCATGTCTACCCGCCCCTTCATCAAGACGTTGCTTCATACTCACATTAGGTCACCAATCACAAGCTCTTAAGACCTCCATGTTGAGTGCTAACCAAAATCTCTTCACTCCCCTCTCCAGTGAACATTTTACCCTCCTGTACTAGATCACGTAATTTTTCCACTTTTACACTACGGCCGCTTCTCGTCACATACTTTCTTTGTTTTCGCGACTTTAGGCTCAATTCGCAGACTGCCTTGTTGTCAGCATTTCACTGTCTGTAAAGCTTTTAAAGTTTTCTGTGTTTGTTTTATTGTTTCCTTCAACACTTTCACAATCTTCAAATCTTTGAAATCATCTCGTAATTTATCACATTACTCATTCTGCTTGTGTTTCTGGAATATGATTTTAATGCTGCAGTGGAGGAGGATATAAATCTAATTTGTTGGGGGGGGGGGGAGGATACCTCTCACCAGCGCTAGATAGGCCTACATAAATATTTAACTGCTAATAAAAATATTTTCACTCTAACTTCAGAAATTCGATTATGTTACTAACTTGTAGCACAATTAGCCTTACTGTACGGATAGTACATTTATGAAATTTCGGTACACATACATAAAATAACGGGACTTAACGTATGTGTGAGGATATTCTCGTACGGTTGGCAACTAAGGTGCTTGACACCTAGTCAACGACTAAACTAGATAAGTAAATGGGATGTACATCTCGTCGACTGCGAGGTCATTATAGACGGTGACACATAACTTGGTGCAACGACATGAGCTGGGAGAGGAGTCGACCATGATCTTTGTTAAGGAACCATTCCGGCATTTTCCTGGAGTGATTTCGAGAAACCACGGAAAACCGAAATCTGGATGGCTGGAGCCGGGGATGGAACCCGCGTTCTCCCAAATACGAGTCCAACGTGTTACCGTTGGGTCTCCTCGCTCGGTTGACTAAGATAGGAAGTGTAAATTGAGGTTAGTGGGGTAGGTAATTGACGGCCAAGTGGCTTGTATGGGGTCGTAAGCATCCAGGAAGTTGACCTCAGGATGAAGGAAGTAGGAGAGGAGTGTATACGGGTATGTTGGACGAGTCGGCGCGAGGCAGACATACTGACAACCTCTCTGGACCTGACCGCTAGTACAACTACCTCGCACGCGGCTTCTTGCCTTGATGGAGGGAGACCCCATCCGCGCACCGACGAAGAGCCGTTGCCGCCTGTCGCATGGTAATTCTCGCGGCTTTCCGCGCTCGTTCGCACCCCCACGACGAAGAGACATGGACAGAGAGGCGGAGAGAGAAATTAGCATAGCGGCAGCTCTCAGGGAATTCTAGCTTAGCCCTTATCCAGTCGGCCACCTCCCCCACTCCACCCCTGCCTCAACCCTTCTAACCGCCACGGGCGGGCAAACTTTCTAGCGGCCAGACGGGCGCTTCTCTAAGTGGCTGCGACGTGCCAACATTTCACTCGGCAAAGAAACCGTTCCAAAAATAAATAAACAAAAAGGCCCCGCTTCCTGTGTGCCCACTTTTCTCCCACGCATTCATCCATAAAGCTAAAACATGTACACCGAAGAAATATTTTTTTACGAGATGCGTACCTACAGCTTGACCGAAGTACAGCGTTATTTCTACATGGGCAGTAATGTTTTCATGCTGATATTCTTCAATCGACGATGAATATTCTACAAATACAATAAGAGGGGGTGACTTTATACTTGTTAGTGAATGAGTGAAGAGGTTTTGGTCAGCACTTAACTTCGAGGTCTTTAGCGCTGGTGAGGGGTGATATGATGTGAGTATGGAGCAAAGCCGGAATGAAAGGGCGGGGGAAACGGGAGATCCCCGAGAAGACCCGCCCACTAGCGGCATCGTCCGGCACGATTCCCACTTGCGAAAATCCGGGGACTGACCCCGCCGGGAATCGAACCCGTATCGCCTTGGTGGGAGGCCACCGCGGCCCCACTTTAGACTAGATATGAATTAAGAACTTTACGTGCGATAAATTCCAAATACTAATATGCACATGAAATTTCATTTATGTTTACTCACAGTTGGCAGCCATGAAAAATAAAGATAACATAATAAAAGTTTTCTAAAGTCACCCCACGGTACGAATTTTGTTTCAGAAAAAAATTGGTTTTACTTAAAATTTGATTTCCTTCTAACGAAACACAATACTTTGTAGAGGCAATTATATTCACACGTCCTTCTACATCGCTAATGTGTGACCAGCAATTTTTTTTTTATTATTTTGACCTATCTTGTATAGGTTTCCATAGAAATTATTGCCTGAATTAAGAGCATTTCGAATAGTAGTCTCGTTTGATACAAAACTACCTTTTTCACATTCGTAATTGTATTTTATTGAATTTTATTTTAAAGAAAATAAAAAGTCTTTTAAATTTCAACAATTTTAAGAATGTATAGGTTGGTAGACATACGCTATTATTGCCAAGGAACATAAGCAATGACGTATGTATACAGACTCATTAACCCTTATTATGTCCCGTTGCAGTGTAAGTACAAAATTCTCGTTGACCATTTTCATATTCTAGAGAAGCATATGAATTATTTGAATAAAACAATGAGGTTACGCTAAGAGAATTATTGTTCAGCACCAAGCTGTGAAATTATTTTCTTGTTTAATATATTTGCTTGATACCGGACAAACGACAGAACCTGATACAGTTAAATTACTACAATTGTTTCTCGTACGTTATTATAGCATTCCTATTCATATTTTGGGAATAAGTACATTAAATCTGTTGTTGGCAGACTTAATGTTCAACATTTGCTCTGTTTACAATTTGATGCATGTTACGTCCCATACTGTGTATTGGTTAAAACTTTAGGAAGATTTCTTTCAGAGCTCGTTATCACATTTGGTGACCCGTCTTTATTTAACTGTCTCGGGTGTATTTGAACAAATGGCACACGAGGTCTAGAAACGAAGGGGCGATTTAAATACTTTGAAACTACAAAGCAAAATTTTTAGCGAGATATATTGAAAATTAAAGAATGAAAGTTTTATCGGCAGTGTGGTAAAACACGTAAGTTGTCAGTGTAAAGTGATGAGTGACGTTTAATTTTACAGCCAGTGGCTTATTCCTCAAAAGCACTAGTCTACAAGTCTACTAGTTACAAGCTCACCAGTAAAATTATACTAGTTCTAGTAATTTTCGTTTCTCAAAGCTACACGGTAACTTGTAAGAAATAAAAAAAATCTACTAGTCAACTGATCATTTAACTGGTGTAAACAAAACAAGCATTAATGAACAAGACGATGCCAATAGAAAGTAAAATCACAGTGCTAAGACTGATTAAGAGATAGAAGAGACATTTCATTCGGTGCATTTTCCAACCATCTTACAAAAATTGACAAATTCAAGGGATGAAAGAAGATTTGTGAAAAGTGTCATACGTTGGGGTTAATCCCTGCAAACAAAGACAACAATAATGTGAGAGACTCATTTTGGCCTAATTTGAAGAAGGCCACAGTGGTGAGTGCACATTTAAGTTCTGAATACAATTGATTGTGTTGTTAGATGTCAAATAAAATTCACCATGGCGTTAATGTAAAAACCAACATTGTCTTCGAACATTGGTTAACGAAATTTATTTTCCCTACTAAATAAACTCATGAGGTAACAAAATTACCTCAGCTGTTTCATGTAGGCGAACGTAATTACATTTTTTACAACATTTTACATAGGCTAACAGTAAATGATTATCTAGTAATAGAGGAGACAATACAAGGTTATGTACGATAAACAAATATAATTGCAATGTTGTAATAACAGAGAAAATATACAAAATTTTACATATATACGTTACATGATTACATAGTAAAAAATAGGAACAACAACGACATGCGTGGAAAGAACCTAAACACTGTATTTGTGTGAATTATCTTGTGTTTCAGGCCAAAATGGATAATGCACAAAAACTGGCACAGGAGGTGGTAAAACGAGCAAGTTGACAGACTTGGACAACATCATTCTAGACATTTTGAGACGAGATTCACCAGGCGTAACAAGCTTAGGACAAACAGATTATTTTCGTGTTGTCATAGACACTGAAGCCTGTGTCAGTAATACGCCTAGCAAATCCATTGGGCCTAGTGGTGAAGTTACAGAGACACCTGGCATACATCTTTCTGAAAACCTATCAAGTAGTGGGGTACATATAGACATTGAAGGCGAGCCTCGTAGAAATAAAAAACGTATGCATGCTGATTTCACTTCTTAGCTAGCCCTTTTTGCCAGCATATTTTGTAGCAGGTTGATGCAACACGCTTTTGGGGTTTTCCATCTGTGATTTTTTTTTTAATCTTTTTCAGAGAAAACATGTGAGGTTCGAAAAACTTCAAGCTGTGATGATACAGATAATTTAGAAAGCCTTAAGAAAAAGAAGATGGTATGATGTTACAGCTGAGGTTCTTAGAGCTTCAAAACTACAAACTGACCCTGAATATAGCTTAGAAAGAAAAAAAAACATTGGGGATAAAGCCATCTAAGTATATTGAATCATTGTCACAAGAAATTAGGTAAGAAAATAATTATGTAGAGAATAATAATTTTGATATTGTTTACCTAAACCCACAAAAATGTGTGCTTGATGATGCTAAGACTGTTTATGTTACCACGGAAACAAATTCCGTCATAATGCAAAACTGCTTTGCAATAATTTTAATGTAAATAAGTAATTTTGTACGTTTTGTAATTTCATGCATTTTGGCTAGTTGTTTTATTACGTTCAGCGTGTATTTTCTGATATTTAGAGAACAAGTTAGGTTTGAAGTAGTTAAGTATCCTATTTGAATCTATCTTCTGCACCTTCAAATGCGTAGTCTTCATCCAGCTGTGATGAATCGTCATCAGAAGTATCATCATTTCCTCCTTCAACATTGCCTACATGGTCATTTGGAGAACGAGAGAAGTTACATAATGTAACACAGCAATTGAATATTTGTCTCGAAGTTAAGGCCATGCCTGGTAGTTTTGCAGTGATTTCGAAAATAATTTTTCCAAAATGAACTAATATCTCTATCACAAAATCGCTACATTGTTTTGTCACTAATACATCAAAGTTTCTATCTGAATTTTTCCGTTGCAATGAACACAATGGATTTTTAGATTCTTGCACCCAAAGTATCACATATTTTAGCATGAAAA
>PNEQ01085811.1:0-46728 GCA_003012365.1 Medauroidea extradentata | reverse complement strand
AAGTAGTAGTGGCAGCCCTGATCAACAAATCGGTTACCTTCCATCGCCGACGCTGAAAGTAGTGTGTATTATACGTGAAAAATAAGTACGCATTTTGGAGAAAACGTAATATAATAACACGGCTTCGTATCCAGCATTAGTCAGTTAACTATTTTATTACATTCAAATCGCGCAATTTTATAACTAATTTACAAACAACAGCACCATTATCAGTCGACCTGTAACCACAACACAACAAAGCACGGCCATTTGCGAGTGTGAAACGTTACCGCGTTCGCGTGTGTTTGAGATTCTTATAATGTGTTAACTTTATTATTCTGTGCATATATGTAATATACTGTAATGTGTGGATTATAAAACCCAGCCTGTAATCGCCAATGGGATATTATGACGTCTGGCAACCAAAACAAAGAGCGGCCATTTGCGTTGCGAGTGTTTCAGGTTCAGCTTCTCGTGTGTTCGTGTTTGAGATTCTTGTACGGCGTTATTTTAATATTTTGTGCATGTATGTAATTATAATATATTGCAATAGTTCAGGGATTAAAATACGCGGCTTGTAATCGCTAACGACAACGGGATATTAAGACGTGATTCGGAAGACAGGAATTTCACCTGGCATGTCTACAAAAACATTCGCTAAATAAAAAGTACGTAATCCGTCCAGACAAAAGTGCTACATAACATTTTAAAAATATTACCTAACTTTTATTTTAACAGAATTTGTGGGTAAACACTTACGATTCTTGTTGTAGTCTTCTATGTAAACATGCTTTTTCAAGGCGCCGGCTCAATAAATTCTTTTTGTGAGAAAATGTCCGTGTTTTTTGGTTTTAAGCAAGTAAGTGGTTAATATAAAGTTCACGTAATATTTTGTGCTTACCGTATGCTGCAAAAATTTAGGCCTACATATTACCAAAAGAAACTGCCAGAAGACGTACGTATATATATTTCCCGGTCATTAAAGTGTACTGGTTTGATGACATGTGTTAATTAATCAACAAAATATTTAAACCTGATCTGGGCAATTAGGCCTACCCATGTTTGTTTATTACTTACGCTTTTTATTGATTTATTATTTCCGTGTAGGTTGTGAGAGCACAAATTTTTGCTATATAGCCTACAATAGTCACATGACTATAATAGGCTACACTGATATTTCAAAGGTAGGCCTACCACAAAAGGTAAGTTTGTTTAATAGTCTACAACTGGAAACTTAAACTAGGCCTATACGACTTTATGATATGAAAGTACAGAACCAAATTAAAGGCAACACGAAAAATAATTGTAATAATTCTTGCATGAATTAGCCTATTTTAATTGTTATTAAAGTTTAAAAATGTTTGCTTGCACTGCAATAAGCTCTTGCAACTTCAGTTTGCAGTAACCAAATAAGCTACTATTATTTAATCTTTTTAGATGTCAGGTAGAAAACATAAGTTGCCCATACTTGTTTGTTTATTTCTCGTAACGCCATTAAATGTTACAATTTTGATTAAATTTAGAAAAATATACAAGAAAATTTAAATTTTAAATAATTGTATTAACTTAATATCTGTAGAGTAGGCTATCCATTGCTGTAATTTGAAATAATTTCATTAACATTGCCCACCTAACCCTAATAAGATTAATGTGCAGCTAGTATTGAAAATAAATTATTTGTCTGAGATCTAAAAAATAATCTCAAGAAAATAACAAGACACTTTAAATGTTATTGCAATCATAATATACCTTTACTGTTGACATGTTTTGATTGTCAGCTGGAAAGCATTTGGTGGTGGAAGGATACATAATGTTTTGTTTACAATGCCCTACTTTTTATGATCTGTCAAATAATGGAATTCTTATACGGTATGGACAATATGTGTGACTTTATTTGTGATACATTTTTTTATTTAGGCTTACTGTAAAAATTATAAGTATCATATGGGACTTAAATTTTAGTTGAATTATGTAAATATTGTTTTATTTAAATTGGTTTAAGATTGACTTTTGAATATGAACATGTGTGTACCAAAGGCCTTGCTTTGTTTTGTTTAATAATATTTTATGACATTTGACCATTATTAAGATGTTTTGATACATTTCCTACATTTTACATTTTCCTGCTTTTTACATCCTTTTCAGTCATCCCCTTGAAAAGTGTAAAAAAGGGCTTTCACTGTATATGTTACTAGCAGCTCCCAAGGAGAGAGAAGAGTTAGGTTATAAATCCGATAATACATTTTTTGAAAACATACATATATGCTTAAAAATAGGGATTTGTCAGTTTAGTTCCTTTTTGTTTTGTTAGTAACAAAAACCCAATTCTCGGTTCTATGTAAAAAAAATTGTTATATCATGTAAAACATACACATATTATTGTGTACTTAATCTCTAATTAATTACTTTTTTGGCAGACACTGTGGGCCCGCCTTATACGCAGTATTTTGTTCCAGGAAATCTACGGATGTGCAAAAAGGGTGTATATTCAAGACATCTTAATAACCTACATAAATCACCACGTGCAATTTTTTGAATTTTTCCTACCCAACCTGAAATACTACTTAATGTGGGTACAGATCACTAATACATTCAAAAAGTGCTCCATAACATTTAAATGTCGTAAATATTACAAATAATGTGTACAGTGCAGAACATAATTGATACTGTGGCAACAGCGGCGGTGTTCGGCCACCGCTAACATTGCAACAAAGAATGGCTTGATGCACCATGCTATCTCTATCCACGTTCACTGCCAAGGACATGCGCTATATGGTGAGATATTATCTGAGCAGGTGTTGATAGAATGATTTTCAATAACAATGTTTCTCGTGTGCAATGCTTGCTGTATGAACAAGACAGTACAACTACGACTACATAGCCATGAATATTTTGCAATTGTCTGTAAACACTTCTTGCTTACATGACGTGCATATAAATTACAGAAAATAATAACATTATTAACACAAACATAAAATATTTTGACTATTATTAGAAATGGTAGCAGTTATGTTTTTAATATGGCATCACTGATTACACTAAAATAGACTTCGCATAATTTTTTTTCACACATGTTAGTGAAAAATTTCACACCACTGTATACATGGATAATGAGGAAAAAGTTTTAGTGGTTTTCCTTTCTTTTAATAATGTGCCATGTAATTAACTTGGTGCGAGTTTTTTATTTGTGGTTTTAGATGCAGTTCATACACTTCATCTTATTTTTCATGCTTTATGACGTGATGTGAGCTGGGCTAGCTCACCCTTCCGTTGTTTTACACGAACCTGCTGATTTAATATGGTGCAAGTGTGAACTTGACGGTCGTTGGAGGTAATGGTTTAGTTACATTTTACGCCCGTGCTGCATCAAACTACAACATTTACAGAAGATTTTGAGTTTTGAACTGTGCACCATACGAGCCCCGTCAATGAACTCGTTTTCCCCCCTCCCCACACCTCTTTTTCCCCCCTCCCCACACCTCTTTTTCAGTCGTACCGTCGTCAAGCTTCGGGTGGCCTCGGCCATCTCCGTGCCTTCCATTTCCTTCACCTCCCCTTCCTCCCGGCGTCTTCGCTTCCCGTTCCGGCTGACTCGGGGCACTCTGCCTTCGCCCGCCGTCCTGGTATGTTCTCGACGTCTCCTCGTGACCGATGCAGCACTCGTGGCTACTTATTGTAATTCTGGTAAATTTTGTTTGGTTATTAATTTAAACTTTGCGTTCTTTATGATCCCATAGCGTCTGTTTCCCTGTTTTCGGTTATGTGGTGCAGTTTCAGTCACGAGGGGATTGAAGCCCCATTTTACCTTTTTCAGTATGCTACGTATTTTTGCGCTTGTAATCGATTTGGTATATGTTAATTTTGGACTGCTGTAAACTGTACCTGAAATCCCTATGAGTTTAATTTAAGTATTCATTAGTGACTATTACCCTATCCCTGTGTGGTTAGTGACTTCACCTTGTTGGATTGTGTGGTGTTGGAGATAGAAAGTGTGCCTTGGCATGAGATTGTTAGCTTACCCCAGATTCACTACAATTTTTGTCATTATATAATTGTGTCTGTGAGATTTGGGCACAATTTTCTGCGCGACTCTGCTACGGCTGTGTGCCAATGCGAGTTGTGTTCGGGTTTAATCTTTAATCCAAAGGTGATGTACACGGGACATATTGTGGTAATTAGTCTGGCAGGATTGAATTTTTTGAGTTGACATGTACGGGTGAGGTTAATTGTTTCCTGGTACATATTATTAACTTGCGTCATGGCGAGTGTTCCAGATTTTGTATTGCAGTACAACTATCTGGAATTATGTGATTATTTGTCGATTGCCGGGGTTGAATTTGTGCAAAGTAAAGATGTCACTGCATTACGTATTTGGGCGATGGACTACATAAATTCTTTGTGCTTTATTAACAATACTAATTTGGAAGGATTAGATGCTGCCAATGATGGCCCCGTCTCTGCGCTGCAGACCGTGCTTATGGAGAGACTTAAATCTCTACCGCCTTTGACGGCAGTAGACCCGGATTCCGTCATTTGTTTTCTGATGGCCGTGGACAGCGTGTACCATGCGTTGCAGTGTGAGAACTGAGAGGGTTTTTTCTTGACTTGTTTATTGGCTAGGATAGGGGAGCAGGCAAGCATGATGTTGGCACATATTGTGCGGACTGTTGTTAGTTACGAAGCCTTTAAATTTAAAATTCAGCTGTTGGAATGAACTGGTCCATCTGTGTGGTCCGCCGTCAAGAATCGTTATATCGACGGGTATCAACGACCGTAGGAATCTGTTACAGCGTATGTCTGTAGTGTTTTAAATGAACTTAAAGCGGCCTGAGCCCCAATTGATCTAAGGGATAATAGATCTTTGGTTGCCTTGTGCGTGTGCGCACCAATTTGTACATGCTATGCCGGTTAATGTTGAAGTGTTACGTCAACTGGCTTTAGAGGCTGAGTATTGGAGGCAGAGTATTATCGTAATGTTCCTCTTGGGCCTGTAAAACTGGGTCTGTCGACTTTTGGGTCTGATTTACAGTCAGTCACGAGTCAACATGCTGTCGGGTTTAATGTTAGGTGGCGTTCAGTGACGCGGGGACGGGGAAAAATGGGGTGTAGTCAGGCTAGCGTTGTGCAGTTGGTAACTTCAGTGCCCGTAAATAATTCAACAGTCTCAGAGGCCCTGATTGTCTGTTGCGCTAATTGCTGTTTACGCGGACATGTCACGCTGCATTGCACACTCCCAGAAGTTGAACGTGGCTTAAGGGCATGTTTCCGCTGCGGTAGGCAGGGGCACGTATGAGCTCAGTGTCAGGGAAACTGAAGTCCGCCGCCCCTTTGCTCGTCAAGAACACACTGCGTTTGGCTTCTCTTGTGACACGCATTGATTGTTTCGTGTCAGTGTCGTATGACATTTTTCGTGCTGCTTTTGCCGCTTTTATAGATACTGGAGCCTCACATTGTTTTGTGTGGGAACAAATGTGAGAGTTCCTGTTGACACGTGATTCACGTTTGTCTACCCGGATAGGTGAATCATCGACTCTGGACGTGTGTGTGGCAAACAGCCATGTTGTTAAGTGCACCAGATCCATCTTGTTGCACTTTTAGGTCAATAGGTTCTCTTGGACGTACCGTTTCTGGATTGTTCAAAATTTTGTCGCTGATATAGTTTTGGGTGTGGATTTCTTGTACCACACTCGTGCGGTGGCTGATGTACGTGCACAGTGGCTGGTGTTCAAATTTGCCCCCGAGGTCATCTGTCCTTTATGTAATAAGACCTCTACTTTTGCCCCGTTTTGGTATGTTGCCTTGTGAAGTCTCTCTCGGGATAACGCTTTGGAGTATTTGCTGCGTGAATTTTCAGATGTTGTTTCTACACGCATCGGATGGTGTGATGTCCTGCCCTACAAATTTGCTGTTATTGACAATGTGCAGGCTGGGGTCCCGTTTTATTCATACAACCCGCCGAAGTTGGCCATCATGTGTAAAATCGTTGACAAATTGCTTAATGAAGGGGTAATTTCGCCCTCGACTTCAGATTATGCTAGTCCTCCTTTTTTAGTGAAAAAGAAATATGGCAGATATCGGTTGGTTACCGATGTGTCCAAGGTCAATGATGAGATTTTTCTTGACCCTTTCCCCGCTCCTACTATGGACGCCGACCTCCAGCACCTGGGGAAGGCTAGTGTGTATTCTGTGATCGATCTTAATGCCAGTTTTCACCAGTGCCTCCTGCACCCCGATTGTCGGAAGTACACTGCCTTTAGAACTAAATGGGCGCAATTTCAATTTAATCGCATCCGTGTGGGTGCCAAGTTTGGGAGCCAGGCTTTGTCACGGGTTCTTGACCACGTGCTTTCCGATCTTAAGTTCAAATGTGTATACAATTACAGTGACGATATTATCGTGTATAGCGGCAGATTGGCGGAGCACATGGGGCATTTACGCTTGGTTTTGGCTCAGTTTTGCTCTGCCATCTTACCGTCAACCTGGGGAAGGTCACGTGGGCTGCTTCATCTGTACATTTCTGGGGTTGGATTGTGCCCGAAGGATGCCTAATTATGGACCCTGAGCGAGTACGCCCTGTTGTTGAGTTCTTGCACCCAAAGAGTGTTCGTGGCGTCTCACGTTTTTTGGGCCTGTTGGGATACTATTCCCGTTTTATCCTCATTTCTCGGAGCTTACTGCCCCGTTAAATTCTTTGAAGCGCAAGAATGTTGCTTTTGTGTGGGAAGAAGATCAAGAACTCAGTTTTGATAAACTGAAGACTGCCTTGGCGATTGCCCCGTCTCTGTACATGGCTGATTTTGATCTTAGGTTTATGCTTCACGTAGACGTGTCTAGCGTAGCACTAGGGGCAGCGTTGAGCCAATGGTGGGATGGCGTGTTGTGCTTGGTAGGTATTGCCAGCCGTATGTTGTCCAACGGTGAACGTCGATTGAGTTCATTTGATAAGGAGGCTCTGGTGTGCGTCTGGGGAACGGCTAAATTTGACACCTTTTGAGCGGAGTCTAATTCAGTCTATGTACCGACAACTAGGCTGTTTCCTGGTTGTTACGACGCTCAAATGATTTTGGAAAATTAGGTCGTTGAGCCTATTGCTTGATGCCATTCCGCATTGTTATCCAGCATGTACCAGGGTCAGGTAGGTAATGCCGCTGCATATGCGTTGTCGCACATGTATGACCCCGACGATTACGTTATTGAGCCTTCCAGTTCTTTATCTTCCGGCATCTTAAGTGCAGCCTACACCACCAGCTGAAGTTTCTACGTGAGACTCCGAGAATCTCAGACCGATGATTCTGTCTGTCGTGATCTGGTTGCCGCGTTTTAATGTGGATATCAGGTTCTGTACATTATCGAGGACGGGCGTCTATATTATGTCGGACGCCGAGGGCGTGTTAAATGTTTGATGGTTCCAGAGCGTTGTAGGGCCGAATTACTCTCTTTATTTCCATGATTCCCCTGACGGAGGTCATTTGGGCCATCAGGGTACTCTTAAGAATTTGTGTGGATTTTTCTATTGGCCTACTGTGACCAATGATGTGCGCCAGTGCGTGCAAATTATGCCTGCGCGCTAATCCTGCGCAAAATTCCAGAGTAGGGCTGTATACTGTGGATGCAGTTTTTTACAGCTGGGAGGTACTGCCTTGTGATGTGTTTGAGCCTTTGGTTCCGTTTACTAAAGATAACCTTTACGTTCTGATCTTGCTGGATGTTTTCTCCAGTTTTGTCGTTTTGATTGTTTTAAGGTCATTAAAGAGCCATGAGATTACGCGTGTGTTGTCTGACCGGGTGTGGTCAGTGTTTGGACCTCCGGTCAGTCTTGTCACGAATGAAGCCTCCTATTTTGTGTCAGTCCAGTTCTGCGACATGTGTTTTAGGTGGGGTATGTCACGGTATACATCCTGAAAGCGTGAACCGGTCTTCGTGAAGTTGAACTTTCCTGATCTGAGCTCTGTGGGTGGCAAGGGGCATGACCTGAGGTCTGTGAGTCCCTTTTGCAATATTTTGGCCAGGGGTGTTGAGCTGGGCTAGCTCACACTTCCATTGTTTTACACGAACCCGCTGATTTAATATGGTGCCGGTGTGATTTACAACATTTAAAGAAAATTGTGAGTTTTGAACTGTGCGCCATACGAGCCCCGCCAATGAACTTGTTCTCCCCTCCCACCTCTTTCTCCGTCGTACTGTCGTTATGCTTCGGGCGGCGTCGGCCGTCTCCGTGCCTTCCCTTTCCTTCTCCACCCCTCCTCCCGGCATCTTTGCGGACCCAATCCGGCTGACTCTGGGCACTCTGCCTTCACCCGCCGTCCTGGTATGTTCTTGACGTCTCCTCGTGAACGATGCGGCACCCGTGGCTGCTTATTGTAATTCTGGTAAGTTTTGTTTAGTTATTAATTTAAACTTTGCGTTCTTTATGATCCCATAGCTTCTGTTTCCCTGTTTTCGGTTATGTGGTGCCATTTCGGTCGTGAGGGGATCAACGTCCCATTTTACCTTCTTCAGTATGCTATGTATTTTTGCGCTCGTAATCGATTTGGTCTATGTTAATTTTGGCCTGTTTTAAACTGTACCTGAGAAGATGTGTGTTGTATACACAATAAACACAGTTTGAATCCCTAAGAGTTTAATTTAAGTATTCATTAGTAGCTATTACCCTGTCCCTGTGTGGTTAGTGACGTCACATTGTTGGATTGTGTGGTGTTAGAGATAGAAAGTGTGCCTTGGCGTGAGATTGTTAGGTTCCCCTAGGTTCACTGCCGTTCTTGTCATTGTATAATTATGTCTGTGAGATTCGGGCACAAACGTGCAAAGGCTACCCGAATTTTTTTAGTATCTAAAACCCACTTCTGCAACAGATATGTTGCCTTTTAGTAAATGTGAAGTTTTTAATTTGTCTGGGAAACTAAGAACTTTGTGATCTTTCGTCAGTTTAGAAGAGTCACTGGAACCTTTTCTTTTTAGGAAACATAATGCTACAGACCATGGAATTGTGTGTAACTGCACACATCACATAAGGGTGTGTCCTATGTGCTCGTGGGTTTTAGCGGGCAGATGGCAAGCTGGTAAATAAGACAATGTAATTAAATACACGTGTTCTACATGGAAGTGGTTTGTGCGCAGTCTGCACGTGAAGAAAGCAAGTGTTGTGGGAGATATCAAATAATTTTGTTTCAGAAGTGTGTGGTGAGCGACAAGCAAGATGGATGTGAGTGAAGTGACGCCGCCACCAGGGCTGCTAACCGGACAAACATTCATCACCGCATCACTTCCTTGTCGCTCCCGCCTGCTTACATCTGCTTACTGCACGCGTCTAGCAAACTGATGTGGCTGGTAATACAATACTAGCCCTCAAATGTGGCGAGTGGTGCGCTAGTAGATTTTGCGGGAAAGTGTGTGCCGCATGTGAGAAAATAAAATACCTATAACATTTTACATTTGTATTGTTTTTAATTAAGATTTTTGCTAATTTTCCAATTGTAGTTGTTGAGAACCACAAATGTGAAGTTTGATGATAAGGCAGTCCGACTGTATGTGCCATTTTCGTATAACAACAGATTATTGTTGCAGTTGAGAACATAGAAGTTTTATTTTATTTAGCACCAATATTCACAAAAAGTAAATTAGCAAATTAGGTTCTTAATATTTAGTTACATGGGGAAAGAATTCTCACACGTAGAGGAAACAAAAAATGTTATGTGGACATAGGTCTGAAAATGTACCGTTTCTGTGCTACAGTTCGCAATACATGACGTATGGTTAATAGCGCTTGAGCATGATTATGTTGCTGTGAACACCATCGTAGCTGTAGGCAGTGCCATACCACATTGAGTCGTACGAACTATTGAATTGGACACACGCATTTCCTGCTCTATCATCGAGGTGGATCAAGTGTCGCATGAGCATCACTGTAGGAAGAGGTTCAAAATGGATTATTCCAATGCTGAGGTAACTGATGCACCTTTTGTGTATAGGTTGGCAAATTGTAATGGCAGCTCTGCACAGAATTTGTATTGTGCACGCTTCCCACAATGATGGTGTCCAGATAGATATATATTTGAATCAATCTATTGTCTTTAAGAACACGGAACCTTCCAACCAGTCAATCGGGGCAAAGGACGGCCGAGAGGGACTAGGACGCCAGCGTTGGAAGAGGCACTACTGCATGAAGTAGACAAGAACCCCAATTTCAACACACTGAGAGTAGCCAATGCATTTAGTGTAGACCATTTGCTGGCTTGGAGAGTGCTTCATGAAAACATGTTGATTCCGTACCATGTACAGCGTGTACAAGCCCTGCCACTTGAATATTTTCCTGTTCAGCGTACTTTCTGCCTTTGGTTTGGCAGACAATGCTTGAGCCCTGCCTTCTATGAAATAGTATTGTTTATTGGTGAAGCAACGTTTAAACAGGAGCAGATAATTAACCATCATAATTAATACATCTGGACCTAGGAAAATCCTCCTACTATGATGCAAACACGCAACCAATAACAATTCTCTATCAATGTTTGGGCTGGCATCGTGTGTGACTGTTTAATAGGACCTTATTTTCTGCCACGAAGACTCAATTCTTAACGAACGACATGCATGTTTTGTTGGAAGATGTCCCATTACACATAGGACAGAACATATACTTCATGCACGATGGAGTGCCTGCGCGCTTCTTTGTC
This sequence comes from Medauroidea extradentata, assembly GCA_003012365.1. Classification (NCBI taxonomy): domain Eukaryota; kingdom Metazoa; phylum Arthropoda; class Insecta; order Phasmatodea; family Phasmatidae; genus Medauroidea; species Medauroidea extradentata. The sequence goes on along the minus strand of PNEQ01085811.1, from coordinate 36,082 downwards.
CATGTACGACGGTGCCTAGATGCAATGTTTGGTGAGTGTTGGATAGGTACAGGTGGCTCTATTCCGTGACCATCCTGGAGCCCATATTTTAATCCACTAGACTTTTATTTGTGGGGTCTTTTTAAAGGCACTTGTGTATGCAACTGCTGTAGATGAGGAAACTCTTCATAATTGTATTGTTGTGGGGTGCGACATGTATTCAGAAATCCCCCAGGGATTCATCAACGTATCTGGCAGTCGATGCTACCGCAGGTCGAGTCACGTGTTCATGCTGGTGGAGGGCATTTTGAACATTTTCTTTAAAGTTGTAAGTGCTGACAATATCGTTCCACAAGTTCCTAACAGTTGCCACTATTGTTCCTACTGTCTGTGTGGTAGTGGTGTAGTGTTTAACATAATAACTAGTTATGGACTGCTGTAATGATGCCTCACAGAATCATGATCCTGCCCACGTGCTATCAACCAAACGTAAAATGTATATTGTAAACTGTAGTGCAGAAACTGTGAGTTTTCAGACTTATGCCCGCATAACATTTTTTGTTCCTCTACATGTGAAGATTTTATCCCCAGGATATTGACATGGAATTTTGCATCATTTATTTATATATATATATATATATATATATATATATATATGCACAGGGTGTTTCTTAAATAGGGGGACAAACTCCGCTTGAGTGTTCCTCGCGATAAACTATGATAAAAACATATTTTGCACTTTTCACCTAAACGCAATATTAAGGGAGTAATGTGCCTCTGAACATCGAATTTTAAAACTGTATTCCCCCAAAATATCGGAAACTAATTGACATAAAACTACAATATTTTCAGCATTGCTTAATGCTATTGGGATCTGCAAACCAATAGCGAATGTTGGTTGATACCTTTCGTCCTTATGAAAATAGCAGGGGTGGCTACCCTCTAATTGCGTATAACTTTTTTACCATCTGGATTTTCGAACATCTGAAGATGGTTTATTGAGTAATGTTACCTGTCTAACAAAAAAGGTCCTCTTGTTGCAATAATCTAGGACTCATCGTTTTCTTTAAAATCACAAATGAAGCTACAGTGATAAAGTTCCTGAAACAATGGTATCGTGAGTTAGAAACATGTAGGTAATGTTGAATATGCACCATCAACAATTCAAGGACCACAACAAAGTAAACACATGAATGCACTATTGCCTGTGCTGTATGCTGTGTATCTTAGGTGCAAAACACAGGAATTAGGAGCATTCTTAAATGACAATATGCAAAAAAAAAAGGTGGGTTTGGATGGAAACCCATCACACGAAAAGGAATAGGTAGAAACTTCACTGAAACCTTTAGAACACAAATATCCAAAAGTTGTGTTTTATTCCACAAAATGAATTTTACAGTACAAGTTCACCAGAAAGCCATTTTGTATTTTTTGTACATTACCCTTTTTATGTCAATTAGTTTCCGATATTTTGGGAAAATTCTGTTTTAAATTTGATGTTAAGAGGCCCGTTACTCCCTTAATATTGCGTTTAGGTGAAAAGTGCAAAATATGTTTTCGTCATAGTTTTTCGTGAGGAACACATATGAGGAGTTTGTCCCCCTATTTAAGAAACATCCTGTATACACACACACACACACACACACACACACACACATATATATATATATATATATATATATATATATATATATATATATATATGTATATGCATGGCAGAGTGTGAAAAATGGTTTCGTGATGTTGAGTAACTCAAACATTTTTAATTTTTCTTCACCGCATTTATGTCAGTCAAATAATGTCCACTTTTTTTTGGAAAATGGGCTACGAATAGGTATCATCATGCCAATGATAAAATGAAACAGCTTGTTATTTCACATGCCCATCCACTCGTGTGGGTAGTGGAATGTAACCTACATGTGCATACTTGTCTGTTGGTGTTTCTTAGAATGGAAAAAATGCAGATAATATAAAATCAATACAATTATGAATTTTTTAAGTATTTTAAAATGTTATACGTAATGTTGTATTGTTTCTTTGAAGTAATTTGCTTTTTGATTAGTATATTTTGATTATTTTATTAATCTTAATTTGTGTAATAGTAATATGTTACCATGTATTTTGTTTTTACTTCAAAATCTCAACAATGTTCAGGTAAGTTAGATGAGTGCTGTGTATTTACTAACAGGTTTAAATATAATTGTATAGCACTCGTTGAACTTATCTGAGCACTGTTGATATTATAGGAAGCATTTAATATGAAGTTTGAAAGTAAAAACACAATATATGGTACACATTACTGTTCACATGACCCTGTCACGAAACATCATTCCTCTTCTGTTTGTTTTCTTGGAAAGCAGAATGTATTGGGACAGTAGACAAAAGAAAGACACTTTGTTTAGCAATATAATATATTTATAACAAGGACCAACATTTTACGCAGTTAATAGAGAAGATGAGTTAGTGTATGATTCGGTTTCAAAATTTATAATTTATTGTGTAGACTATCACTATTATTTTTTTAACATCTTATTTTTGTGTTCAAATTGAAATTGTAGTTCTGAAAAATCCACGGGCGTGCACTCTTATTACCTTGAGAAAATGAATATTGTAGAATCTGTACTAAAATTTGAACACAATTTTTGTTATTCAATTCATCCCTACTTGAAAACGAACCTTTGGGTGATATTGTCATTTTTTGTATGGGAGGTTGCATGCCTGCAAGATGCAACAATTATCAATGGAAACAAAGCAGAACAGCTAGAAAACAGAATCCTTCCATCTATAGTTGTTAGTGCACTAAGTGAAGCCTTTATAGGTTTTTCCCCTGTATTTTTCTGTTTACAATATATCCATACTGGTCTCCATAGCATAGTCAGTTATGCGCTGGTCTATACTGTGAGAGGTCTTGGGTTCGAATCCTGGCCTAGGCATGGATTTTGTGTTGTCACTTATCACTTCATCCTTGTTGGCTCTTAAGATCCCATTGTTAAAAGGCAGTAAAACCCTCTCATCTCACCAACATTATAGTCATAGATATTTTAACTATATATTTTGCTAACTGTAATATACAGTTCACTTTGCAATGGTGTGGTTATCAAAAAATGAAATAAGTAATTTTTAATTTTAGGTAAAACCGCCATGCTCACCAAGAACAGTGAGCCGAAAATTAAACATGGGTTATTCCAGTGGTGGAAGAAACTGTGACCCAAATAACAATAACAACAGAAGCAGCAAAACTACTAACCCTTTTGTGCCTAAACATAAAAAGGTTTCTTTTAGGTGAGCAGTATTAATATCTAAACACAATATGCTTATTTAACAATTAAGTTATTAGTTTTAATGTTCATCATAAGTAGCATGTTATAACAAAAAATCCTAAGTGTTTGCTATATTGTTTTCTGGTAATTCACATACTTTGTCCCTTATTAGATTATAAACTTGCATAATTGTTCTTTAAAAAGGTTTTGTGATATTTTTGTTTTAGTGCATTCCTTTAAGACAGTGATGTTGTCTATCGTACATTATTAATATTTGATAAACACAAGTGTTAGCCATGTATAAGGTCACAGCATATTGTTTAGTTACATAATATTGAGTGTGACACCCATCAGGAACCTCCCTTTTCACAATTAATGTTGGTAAAACATTACTTCTGTCCTTTTTGGAGAAAAACAGCAAATCATGATTTAAGAATTTTAGTTACTATTTGTAGCTGAAAATGTTTTGCAGACATGGAAATAACAAATTGCTACAAGCAAACACTGGCTCTACTGAAACCTATTAAAAGTATACAATGTTATGTGTGTCTGACTTAACGCATGGCTTTACTATCTAAAAGTTCTGTATGTATGTATATATGTGTGTGTATATATATCCACACACATATTGCTACTTCATAACCTTATCAGAAAGAAAATAATCATTCTGCAGTTTATTGATTTCTCTTCCATTGTAATAATTAAACCTAACTGATCAGAATGTCAGCTTACTAAATTAATTTAGAAGTTGTATACTTTGTACATGTCATACAAAGTGTAAAATACTATTTCTGTTATAATATGCTTGCCAGTAGTTACCATTTCATCATCTCATGAACTACCTGTACTTACGCCCCATGTACTGCACACTAAAGTGACTTAGTTGAACAACACAGTGACCCATTTACTTTACTTGCGTTTGAGACTACATATAGAATTTTCAATTACGGTAACCCTCCCCCCCTCGAGTTACTGGAGTCCAGTTTCGTAACTCAAATTTTTCGTAAATTGAATTATAGGTTAGGTACCTAAGGAACTTGCCCTGTGTGGTGGTGGGGTAGAATACTACCACAGCCAACCCCTGCTTGTTGTAAGAGGTGACTAATCAGGGTGCGGTTCAGACCTGAATCTTGTACGGACCTTCATCTCATGCTTCTTGCTTCATATTCTACTTTCTCATCACCCTTTTTCTTTTCGTCTCATGAGGTCCCGTCTTATCTTCCTTCTCTTTATCATCGTCTTAGGCCAGGGCGGTGTTCATCTTCTTAATTAGGTCCTATCCTCGTTCATGAGTGCTGCCTCCAAATTGTGTGACCCTATGGGATGTCTTTGTTAGTGACAGTTCAGCGAAACCTTCTCACTGGGCCAGCAGGCAAATCTAGGTGCAGAGCCCGATCCACATACATGTACACCCACGTAGCACCACCTGGTGCTGTCCTAGTGGAGGGGTTGTCAAGGCCGCTCTGCCCTTGCACCCAAACTCGCTGGGATGACGTGTTAACCGCTGTATGGAGGAGGCTGTTATCGACCACAAGTCCCCTGAAATGGCACCATGGGTGTTTTCTGTAGTGGGGAGCCTGGGAAGTTTTTCAGGTAAGGGAATAAAGCTGGCCTCGCTTAGGATGTACAATTTGTCCCTGGTTTGCCCCGGTGTGCACTTTGGTGTGTTACTGGGGCAGTAATTTGCAGTGAATAACTGTGATGGGTAGCGGCTCCTATGTACTGCTTAGATCTAGGGGAAATAGGTCCCCCTCCGAACGGCATAAACCGTGAGGTATTTGAACTGCTGGTTTCTATTTTTTTCCCCCGTGAATGGCAGGTTGAGTCCGACAGTTCTCAGTGAGGGTGACATTCATCATGTCTTCCAAAAGCACTCCACAGGGTGGCTCTCTCAACAGCCGCAACAAAAGACAGCGCAGTGGTAATGGACTTTATTCGGATGATGATTTGGATGTGATTCATGAAAAGAAGTTGCCTACTCCTCTCTTTTTAGTAGTAGAAGGTCTTGAAGGGCATGCGTTCGGGAAAGTGACGCCCTTTGAACTTCAAAAAGTAATTGATGTTGCTGCTGCTGGTGTAGTTAAAGACTACAAATAAAATCAAAAACAGATCATATCTGAGCTGTTGATTGAGGCATCAAATGCTGCCCAGTCACATGGGCTGCAGGCACTGAAGGTCTTCAACAGGGCAACAAAGAAGTTCCCCATTGAAGTAATGCCCCATATTGCGTTTGAATTCGAGCAAGGGTTTAATTTGCTGTCCCGACCTGGTCAATGTCCCAGATATGGATTTTTTTTGTAGGAATTCTGGGCACAATGTGTCAAACATGTCCATTGAGTCACAAAAAAATCTGATGGTGTACTCGTTCCAATTGCTACTTTGTTCCTGACGTTTGGTGTTCCAGTCCTACCAGCAACTCTGAAAATCAGCTACCTGAACGTTTGTGTTAAACAGTTCATTCTTTCTCCAGTTCGCTGCTATAACTGTCAGAGGTATGGCCATTCGCATATCATGCATCACCAAGTAATAGAGCACTGACAGTCATTATTTTACACACACCAGAATTCCACCATATGCGGGAGTCGTGCACAAAACCAGGTCAGTTGACATCAACTATGGTAAATGATTCTTTTGGTTACAAGTAGCTTGTACATTGATGCCGGCAAGACCTTTTCTGTTGACGTATTCGTCTCCATATACAAGTGGTGTCCTTATCAGTACGTTGTGCAATCCGCAGCCCCGACTGCGTCGCAGAATATATATATTTCTGACCATTCAGTCTGAGCATCATAAAGAATGTTTGAGGAAACTGAACCCAATTTTTAGCCTTTTCATTTATTGCTTATACAACTTACAAGAATGTGTACGACACTGTAGCCTTGCATAACACCAACATCTTCTGCAACTCCAACTTCAAAGTCAGGATTGCATACACATCTTTAGAATAGTTTCATCTTTTCAACATTGCAGAGTGCTCCACCGTGTGTATCTGTTGATTCACATATAAAATGTTATGAAAGCTATAGTACATTTTCCTTTTTAAACATGTACAGTTCTTTATAACTGTGTACATCTTTACATATAAGTAAAGTTTTTTTTATTCCCCGTTCCGGAATTACCACCGTATACTCGGCCATTGCACTTCTCTGAACCAGAATTGAGTAATGTTGAGACGCGTAGTGAGGCGTCTCACAAAAACGTAAGCAGTTGTCCGCTAGGGTGAGCAGTTGCATTGTTTTACTTATATAGAACCGTGAGAAGTTGCTCAGCGTTCAACGTCGTCAAGCAGTTGCTCATTAGAAGGTTGAGCAAAGACGTTTTTATTTATATGAAACTGAGCAGTTGCTTTAATTTCATAGGTTTCGAGCAACTGCTTGCTTCTATTAATACCACCCATTGTCTCTCTCATGCTGCCCTTCCCATTCTCACTTGTTGGGTGATTCAAATGACAAACTGGGAATGTAACAGACAGTCACTCCACTTTATTGAGGACTTTTCTCGTGAAGTGGATGTGACTGTCTCGTCCTTCATTGCAGCAGAGGTGTCAGCAGCAGAAGTTGCCATCCCGAAGTCATCTTCTAATCAGTGTCATTGTGTGCCCTCGTGGAATGATGAAGTGTAAGGATGCAATCCATGCACGGCAAAGTGCGCTTAAAAGGTTTATGTTGCATCCCACTCAGGCCAACTTGGAACTGTTTCGCATCACCAAGGCACAGGCCAGACGAGTAATACGGGACAACAAGCAGAATTCTTGGCGGACATTTCTGTCATCTCGTAATGTAAACGCAACCAGTAAAGATGTTTGGGATAATGTGAGAAAGATATCGGCCAACCTCTTAGTTTAAATATTCCCTTTCTTTGACGTAATAATTCTGTCATTACTGATGCCGAAGAAATTTGCTACCTACTGGGACAGACATTTTATCAGTATTAGAACATCGACTGATACCTACCCTTATTTCAGGCCTTAAAGGCTCTCTGTGAGGGGCAGGGTGCCGACTTTGGTACTTTGCAGGGAGAGGGCTATAATAAGCCATTCTCTATTAGTGAACGCGAGAGATCCTTCTCCCGCTGGAAACACACATGTGCTGGCCCAGATGGTATCCATTTTGCAGTGATACGAAACCTGCCACTTGAAGGGAAAAGTAAATTACTTAGTCTTCTCTTCCCAATGGGGTGTCCCAACCCTGATACCCATTTTAAAGCCTGGGAAGGATAAGGGTGATGTGTCCAGTTATCTAACAATTTCGCTGACTAGCTGTCTCTGCAAAACAATGGAGAGAATGATAAATGTTTGGCTAATGTATTGTCTTGAGTCTTGGGGTCTTCTGTTAACTCTCCAATTCGCCGACACTATTCAGCGGTAGACCATCTCGTCAGCTTACAGACAGCTATTCAAAATTCATTTATACAGTGGCAACACCTCTTTGCAGTCTTTTTTGACTTAGAGAAGGCCTATGACACAACATGGCATCATAGTGTCCTAAATCAATTACATTCATGGGGTTTCCGTGGACATCTCTCTACGTATATTAATAAATTTATGTATCGCAGAACTTTCCATGTTCAAAATGGAGTATCATATTCGCGGAAGTTTATTAGAGAAAATGGGGTGCCTCAGGGTAGCATTTTGAGTGTTATCCTATTTGCTGTAGGCTATAAACAGCATTGTATCAATTGTCCACCCCCCTGTTCGCTGTGCACTTTATGTGGATGACTTTATGATATATTGTTGCTCATCCAACTTGTGTGCTGTGGAGCGTCAGACCCAGCTGGCTGTCCACCAGCTTGCTGATTGGGCTGACAGTTGCGGATTTTGCTTCTCTGCTGCAAAAACACAGGTAGTGCACTTTTGCCGTAAACGTGGCGCTTTTCCATCTCCTGGGGTGATTTTACAAGGGACTACTTTGTCTGTTTGTGAACATGGGAAGTTTTTAGGCTTTGTCTTTGATTCCAAACTTTCTTTGAAAGATCATGTGAAACTTCTTAAGTGTCTGTGTTTGCAGGATATCACACTCTTGAAGATGCTTAGTGGTCGTACTTGGGGATCAGACAAGGAAACATTGCTCCGCCTCTACAGAGCTCTAATTCGAAGCAAACTCGATTATGGTGTTCAAGCCTACTCTTCAGCATGCCCGTCTGTGCTGAAGGTGTTGGACTTGGTTTACCATGCTGGAATCCGTATTGCGACTGGTGCTTTTCGCATAAACTCAGTTGTGAGTCTGTGTGGAGACTGGTGAACCACCACTACAATATCGGCGTTAACAGCTTCTGCTGCAGTATGGGTTGCGAGTTCTGTCCGACCCCTCCCATTTACTGCATGATGCCTTTCACCACCCTCCATATGTACATCTGTATGATGTCAGACCTCGAGCCACCAAACTTTTGTGTGTCCATTTCTTGCATTCCAGTGCTCGGAGAAATGTTCCTGGGCATGTGCTGCCTATTTGGTGCCCAGATTCTCCATGGGTGCTGCACAAGGTATTGGTACGGCTTGATCTGGCAAACTAAACGAAGCCGACCACTCCTGCTTTTGTTTACCAATGCCTTTTTAACGATTTTGTGTCAATAAATTTTAAGGGTTTTACCTGTTTTTACTCAGATGGCTCTAAAACTGATACCTCTACTGCGTGTGTCTTTACTGTAGGTACTAAGCAGTACCTGTTTGGATTTCATCTGTCATGCAGCATTTTAATGGCAAAGTTTTACATTTTTTTAAAGCTCTGTTTTTTATTGGTAATGGGTATTTTTGCAAGTGTCTTGGTGTGTTCCAATTCGATGGTTGCTCTACAACGTTGCTAGCTGGCTCTTCATCTTACTCACTTTTCTCTTTGATCAAGGAGAGGCTACGGGTGTCTGACCAGGTTGGTACAGGTCATCTTCCTATGGACGCCTGGCCATGTCATCATTCCAGGCAATAATGTGGCAGATGCAGCAGCAAAGGGAGCATACAGCGTTCCACCCTGTGACTTTCATGTTTCTTTGTGTGATATGCTGCATGCTGTCCGTAATTTTGTCTGGGATTCCTGCCAGAGGGAATGGCATGCCATCCCTGTAACAAAAATTTAGGGTCCTTACTGATTTGGCTGTCCCCAAGCGTCCCACCTTATTAACAAGACAGGAGGATCGGTCACACCAGTACTACGCACAGGCACTTGCTTTGTTCTGAACCCCCACCTATTTTTGATGTCTGTGACACTCCATTGACTGTGATGCACATTCTGTTGGTGTGTCACAGACATGACCAGGCCCGTTGTACTTTTAATCTTGCTGACGACCTTCAGGTAATCTTGTCTGCAGAGGGCTCGTCTTTGAGCGGTCTGCTTTCCTTTTTACATGTGACTGGACTTTTTAGTCTGTTGTGAACTGTCCGTTTCTGCGTTGTGTTTGTTACTTTGTACTGACTTTTCAAAGTCTTTTAATTTGTTAATGTTTTTTGACCCATTTTTTTGTCGTAACTCCTGTCGAGTTAGTGTCTGTTTTGTTTGTCTTTGTGTTATTGCTGTTGAGTGTGTGTTGCCTCCTACAATGGCTTTGTGTTCCTGTTTTTTTTTCTAAACCTATCTGTGTGTACTAATGACCAATGTATCGTGCGCCCCCTTCCCCTCACTCACTGTCTCACCCCCCCTTAAGGAACTTTGAAAACACTTTTCCCCGGGACATTTATCTACCTTTTTTATTATTTACAGGCATTCTTCAGTTCTACTATTGTATTCTATAGGCTGCAGCATTTTAACAGCAATAAATTTAAAATTGCTTCTGGTACTTTAAAATTAAAATACACCAGTTACAAAACAAAAAAAAAACTGCTTGTATCAAAACTGGAAACTTAACAAGATTGTAATCTGGTGTAGTTAGCCTAATTCTCTTAATTGTGTCACAAGGTTTTCCCGATCACCACAGATTAACAGGGTTGAGGTCAAATACTTGTCACTCACAGTAGAACCCCAGTTTAACAATTTTAATATTACGGAAAACAACAGTATAACGAAAATAGTTTAAGAACCTTAATAAATAAGTTACAAAAATTTATGAAAAAAAGTTTAGAAACTTTGATAGAAGGGAACAGGCATATTGATGTAAATCTTTTAAAAATAAGTTACTGGCACTAGTTGCCATACATACTTATTTCTCAGTAGAGAGTCTTAAGCTATACATCAAGAAACAAGGAAAAAATAGAGTTAAAATTGGTTGAAAACTTGGTCGCGTGAGTGGCTTTGAGTTAAGCATGTTTGGACGATTGAGTGACTCTGTGTTGTGTAACAAGCACATGCCTAGATCCTTCTGCATTATGTGACATGGTGGATGAACAAGCATTTAGGTTTTCTGTTTACACAATGTGGCAGTAGAGAGCACTGGGACTAACACACAGGTAGTGTTTCACATCTCCTCCATCTCTACCAATTGATTTTGTTACCAATAGAGGTAGTTGTGTCCAATATGTTTTTTTCTGTCACGTCCTGTGATAAATCCAAAGCATCATTAAAAAATATATAATTTATTACTATGTAGACATTTTGGTAGTGTGGCTGGTATTGGAGGTGGCTTGTTGGATTTGTTTTATTTTTAAGTTATTGTGCTCTAAAATGTTGTTGCTATTTATACAGTTTAATTTTTTTGGCTAATATTGTTCATGTAATATTCTGTTGTCTTTAATGAAGACTGTATGTGGGAAATTCGTTTATGTAAAAAAGTCTGACAAATTTTTGTAGCTATCTAACTACTGATGATTTGTGCTTGTCAGAGCACGATCGTCGCATACTTGAATCAATGGCGATGAAGAAAGAACTAGAGCGAGAGAGCAATGAGCTTGCTCACCAAGCTCATTTACTGTGGGAACAAGATCGTGAAGCACGAGAGCAGGTATGGTAATAAGCTGGTAAATACATTTCTTTCCCCACATTTTGTACTAAGTTTTTTTGATTGATAAATTATGTATAGAATGTGAAGGGTATTTATTAGTTAATTCTGATTCACCTTTGCAACAATTTTTTTTTAATTTGTGTGTATTAATACAGCTATCCAAGGATTTATAAATAAATGTGTATCTGCAAAAATTACTGAATTGAATCTGAAATTAGAGCAAGGAAGAATCGAGTGGCTTACAGCTTTAATAGTTACATAATATGCAGAAATGGTGATTTTTTTGTTTTAATGAAATATAAGAAAAATAAGCAAAATAATATTTTTTCTGCTTTTAAGTGCAAAAACTGAAATTTTATAGAATGAAATATGAAATCTGCACTTCTGCACGACAAAATGAGAAGAAACTTCATTTTACTGTCATAACATGGTTGCACAAAACGTAATATGTATTCTTAACCGATTCAAATTGACTTGTAATTTTTTTAATTTTAGTTTTAGAATTCTTTATTATATCATGTCATTACACACACTATTGTTTCAGTAAACCTAACCATTAATGAGCAAACAGAAGCCATCTTAAGCTGCTTGTGTAAAAAAAAACCATAGAACAATTGTTACGGATGGTAAAAATGGGATAAAATATTTCAATTGGTGATTCCATAAATAAATATAAATGTGAGTAGTTCTGTAAAAGTTACAGTATTATTCAATGTATGAATTGTGTAATCATTGGCAAGAGTGCAAGAAAAAGGATGTGTTATCTGAGAAGTGCACAAAATCTGATGGACATCAGACAGCAAAAAGAAATTTCACTGCAAATTCAGATGAAGAGAGAAAGGCAATAAAACTGCAAGTAAGCTGCCATATCATTGCTATCATTGCTAAATTTTATTTTTAAAAACTTTACAAAGTGCTATTTATAAAAAATTCAAAATGCTAAGTTTGATTATTTTAAATGCTTCAAATCATCTCTAAAATGTACGTGCTGAATATGGTTGAATACCAGTTACAGCTGAAACAGTTTATTGATCTTTGTCTGATGCGTGTGTGCAAGAACCATAAATTGGTTTTAGTAAGTAATATTTTTGAGATATACTGTCATTGAAGATGATATTAAGTGATCAAGCAGATGAGTAGTCTCTCTAATAGCAATTTAATGTCAATCCTGTTATATTGTAGGCACATTTATGCATACAATTGTCCATTTGTTGTACAGTGGAGCATCCTGTATCTGTAATTATATTATCAGAAACTTAAATTATCAGTATGTAATCTGATGCAGAAAAATATGTGGGAGCCCAGCAAAAGATGGTGGTTGATGAGGGTTTTGGGGTAGCAGGGTGTTAGGCCGGGCGTACACTGAGACACAGGCAGTTCAGGGTAGGACAGCACTGTTTCTGTGTCCAATTTATGTCAAAGTAGCAGCGTACACTGAGAGGTAGGGCAGGACAGTGCAGATCTGTGCCTGTTTCCACCACCGCCCCGCAGTGTCCGATACACAGTTCGCTGCACATGTACGGCACAGTGTGCTGCTGGTTGTACACAATAAAACAAATTACTGGAACAACGAGAGCCAGTGGGATTGTATATGCTACAGGTCATCCCAAGTACATGAAAACCTAGCTTAAAGGCGTTGCCTACAGCAATTTTCATTGTCATTTTTTTTTTTTTTTTTACGTTTTTACCAGATTTCTTTTCGTACTTTAGGCATGAATTGTGTCTAAATTTTGCTCAATGAAATTTTTTTTTTATCTCTCGTGGTTTTTTTTTTTCATAAAGTATTGTAAATGTGTAATTTGCATATTACGGTTTTTAGTGCGACATTAAAACCAATTGATATACCAAAGTGAAAAAAATTTATTTCATGGTGAATAAAGATGTTGAAGGCTAGAAGTTCTACATAAAAACTGAAAATAAAATATTTTTGTATTTAAATAAAAATGCGGAAATTAAAAAATAAGTAAATAAATATTCAATTATGTTAAAGCATAAAAATATTTTATTTTGGGGTTTTTTACAGACTACCTTGTAGCCTACAGCATTGTTATTCACTGTGAATTTTTTTCAGTTTTGTATTTCAGTTGGGTTTAGTGTCACACCTCCATTCTTAACATGTAAATTTTGACATTTACAGGCCATTATATAAAACTACGAGGGATACAAAATTTCATAAGAGCATAATTTAGTTAAAAATTATGTCTAAAATAAGAAAAAAATAAGTATGTGCAAGCAATGGTACAAGTATACATATTTATGTATTGATACTAGATAGACAAATGTGTTTTACCAAGTGAGTGTAATATCACAATTCCAGATTAAGCATTTGAATAATTATAACAGCAAGTTGGGTACGTTTTAATGTTTCAGGGGGGGAAAACCAGAGAAATATGAACAAAATTCAAGATGCTACAATTGTGATGTGCAACATAGAAAAGAAAAATGCTTAACAAGTTAAAGAAGCAAATGGGATGGTAAATGTTTGAAAATTTCTGAAACTTACAGAATTTCTGCTCACGCACTTGGAGAACAGCAGAAAGTGCCTATTTTCAAAATAGTGATGTCTCACGTACACCATCTGTAACGTCACACATGGCGACATCTGCATATCTTAAATGTGACAGTACTGTGCCCTGATGAGCATCCTGCCAGTAACAACCATGAACACGACACTGAGGATACCAAAAATTTCGTGAAAAACCCATTAGACCAACAAATTATAGGCAATGTCATAAATATGTACTAGGAAGCAATTGCAAATATGACATTTGTACTATTCTAATCAATTTACTGCGCAGCAAGAAAGGAAGGTAGAGAATGAACTAAATAAGTGAGAGGACTTTAGAAAACCAAATTATTGTTCATATTTTTAATATCTATGTACCAAAACACCATAAAATACCGCCAGTATCAATGCATTTCGTTCAAGCAAAATATGAATGCATTTTTAACTTTCAGCAGTAATTGTGCAAAATATAATTTGTGTAGCAATTGATGTTACTGTAAGTCACTCTCCACTATTTCCATTCTTTTAATTTTGTGTCTATTCACATGAGAAATAGAACATGGCAGAAGTCTATCGTAGGGTTACGATATGTCAATGTAGTATACATTATGTGTGCATTGTGTTTGAGGGCGCTGCCTACCTCACAGTCCAGGTGTGAGCAAGGATAGAGATTTACATGTTAAATTATGTTCGGCAGTGCTCAGTCATCTTTAAAGTTACCACTTTCAAACAGAAATTATTTTGTATATAGATAAGAAGAGAATAATTATACAGGATTAAAATTGCTGGGTAAAATGAGTGTGTGTGTTTTCGAGAGTGATTGGCCATGAAAATACAGTAAAACCTCGTTTTATCGGACTATTTTGGGGGAGGTGCGGTCCGGTAAATCGCGAAGTACCAAAATTGGTACATGAAAATAGACAACAAGCCAATAGTTTTATAGCAGTGTGATAGTGTAGTAACGCAACGTGTTCGTTGTGGTCAAATCACTGGAAGAAGGCGAGGGGGAAGGTTTGTGCTGACTGGCGGGAGTAGAAAGATAAGCACGCGCCTTTGTCCGCTCATTGAGATAACCAAGGGGTAGAGGGCGTTGGAAGAGTAGAAGGAGAGGGACAGGAGGCGGCTTGCTGTCAGCTTGGTTTCATGTTACGTTGCGTGGTAACATGTGGTAAGTGAACTTGAGCTACGGCTTTGTATTTTTTAACAAATAAAAAATTTCCGTCTAAGCTACCGTTGTTTGCATCGCGACGCAGTATTGCATACAGTGTCTGTGAGATAATAATCTAGCCACCACCCAGAGAATTTCTGAAGGGCAAGGGACGGAAATGCTGAGCGTGAGAAAGGAATGTGTTGCGTTAGTGTGTCCGCAGCAGATTTAATCTCTCTACACCTCGCACATTTACGCCACACGAGCATTGTTGAACATACACTGCCTCATCCTGTGAAGATGCAGTAGCAAGTATCACATGTTTCCTGGGTCCAACAGTGCCAATTTTTCTTGTTCAACATTACATTTCAACACATAACTCTTTAACGAGTTTTTCGCTTTTCGAATGTCAGACTCAGTTTGTTTCTTGACACTATAATCATCACACAATTTTGCTACCAAAACACCGGCCTCTTGACTTTTCTATTAGTTCAAATTTTTTGCTTGATGTCAAAGTTACTCCATTTCTTTTCTATCCTGTTGCAGACGCTATTTCATTTTAAAAAACACACAATCTTTATCGCGCATGCACATCAACTGCGTAAAAAATTCTAGTAGACACGACAGTCATTCTTGTCCAGACATGTCAAAACACAGATGAGCGACTAGCTCTGCTTACCATCTTACGCGGCTATCTGTGCGTGCACCTGATTTCACTTACCAAAGCACAGTAACCAGGTAGGTTTTGCGCTGTTGATCTTACAGTTCCAAAAAAAAAAAAAACTCAGGTAGACAATCATTCTTGCCCGGACACGGTACGTACTCCAATGCGTGATTAAAAATAGCTCTGTCTACCGTCTTACACGGCTATCCATGCGCGCGCCTGATGTCACTCACCAAAGTAAAATAACCAGGTAGGTATTGTGCTGCAAGTGACAAGTAGACCTGATTGTGGAATAATTTTGCATCGCCAGATTTTGTCAGTTAAATACGAAGTCCGCTGAATGGAGGTCCGATTAAACGAGGGTTTACTGTACTTATTTCGTAATAGTTTACAGGGTATTGAAAAAACAGCCTAAATTACTGTATATTAATGTGAATGTGCAGTTCATAAAAGTCTGTGATGACATATGTAGTTTCCACTGGAACTGTGCTGCACTTATTTAATTAACATGTAAGTCCCTTTCCATGCTCTTTCCGAACTACAGTTTTGTGAAATTACTGTAGCTTGAATACCCTACATACTCGTGTATAGTGCGCCCTTGTGTATAATGCACAAAACGATTTTCGCAACAAGTTCCCGGGAAAAAAAATTTATGTGCCTTGCTAGCATGTAAAAAATCGTGGGAGTAAAAAATCATGAAGAGCACGAGGGTGGCTACAATGAATAGTCCAGGGGGGTGGAGGGAAGGAACCGTGGCTAACAAAGAAAAGAGAGATGAAAGATGATGCACACAGGCTAGTGTGTGCCGGGTGGAGAGGAAGATAGCGAACCAGTGGAAAAGGGGTGGGAGGTGTGGCTTGTCATGTCCCTAGCTATCTATAGATAGCCTACCAAGATCGCTGCAGCCGGCTCATGTGCGCCTGGACAACACTTCCCCCTCCCCTCTTTTACTGTGCTGTGTCTTGTCCGCTGCTTCCAGCATGTCCCCACTCCCGCCCTTCCAAAACGAGATAATGTTCCATGACAGCAGAGCAAGCTTGCCTTTTTTTATTTACCTTCCGACCCCGCACTGAGAAGAAAGAAAGGCTCAGGAATGCGGTAGGGGGTGGCTATAAGTAGAAGAGTGTAGGTCTCCAACAATCACCACCCTGCCTTGCCTTCTCTCTCTCCCGAGAGTTGGGGGGGGGGGGGGAAGAACAGTGTCACCCTTTTTTATTCCTTTCCTTGGAAAGATGGTTATCACGAGACGTCAAAATTAACTTCTCATATTGCATTGCCTACCCACGAACTTTCCTGCCGAGGGAAATAAAAAAATAGGGTTTTAGCAGCGACAGTTATGGCAGAAAAGAAATTAGGAAGGGGTAGAGAAAAAAAAATTTATTAATGATGGAACCAGGCCACGAGAATCATTCTCTCTCTCTGGCCCCTATGCTTGACACCTGCCAGTTTACAACTCAGCCTTCTACCCCCCCCCCCTTTTTTTCTTGTGAGGACCTTTTTTCCACGTTTTTTTCTATTTTCCGTCTATAGTGCGCACACATGAATTTTTATGTTATTTTGGAATAAAAGTGTGCATTATACACGAGTAAATACAGTATATTGTTTATAGTCTTGGCTATGCTTAATACGTCTTATTTGGCTGGTTGCCAACTTAACTCAAGAATACAGATAGATTATTCCCCTTTGTGATGTGGCTGCTGTTGAAGTCCCTCTTTGGGGAACTAGATGTGACGTTGCTGCTGTGTTTGTTGTTATGATGATGTTCGCGGCTCTATATGTGTCGCTGTCTCACTGTTCAGGGCATTGAGGTTATGTAATGTGGCTTGCTCTGGATAGCTCAGTTTGTTTTACTTATATGCGGTGTAAACATTCATTGTGATTTCACAGATAAATACTCTCGAAATATGGCAACTGTTGGTTTATTTTCAATACCATTTTTTCAAATTTATTTTACTTTGTAATGTTTCTACAAATGGCAGTTCGGTACCAGACACAAATAAAACTGTCAGATGTCCAGCGTTACCATGTTCAAATTTGGTTAATAAGAAAAGAAAGTAAATAAAATAAACCCATCTGTTGCCTGTAACATAGCAATTGCTATGCCACCCCACAGTTGTGGCACAAACCCCGTATCTCCCGCCACATTCATATAAATTTTAAAGTTCAAAGAAAAACCTCTAAGGGCACTAAAGCCTCCTATTGCCTCTCCAGCACTCCCATGGCCAGCTCCGCTGCACCCTTGTGACCTGCCCATGTCTCTCCTACTCCGCCATCACTACGTAACTGATAAACCTTCAATAGACATTGTAACTAATAGGGCACCTCTGCGGAGTGATACAACAGACTCCAATTTTCCCAAAACAGCAAAATTACACTTAAAACATTATACAAAGGATTCCAAAATTTGAATTCATAGTTTTTACACTAAAATAATAAAGAATATTAGCACAAATATAATAATTGGGGCCAACAAGTGCGCAACAGTGGAACTACTTTCGCGGTGCAATACCCTAAGCAACCCCCTGAGATGGCTGACCAACGTGCGTCAATAACCTACGTCATGAAGAAATTCCATGAAGCAAGCGATCAACCGCGTCGTCGGCACCAGAAATCCTACAGCCTGGAGAAGCTTGCAACACAAAAAGTTACTCATTTCAGCAGGAAAAATATAAGAAGATACTAAAATTTGCCAAAACTCAAAATTTAAAAAAATTATTATATCTACAAAAATAATTAAAATTTACAGTCGTCAGTTTGAAACCAAACAAGCCAGGAAAATAAACATGTCTCTACTTTAAAATTCCTGACTGTATTTTAGTATTTAAATTTTGAAGTGATGAATTTAAAATTAATTTATCCTCAATTACTAGGTTATTGATTCCTGTTGTATCATCCCGAACACATGATGAACCAATACTGAATAGGCATAAAGCCTGTTACTAAAGATTTAGATTTAATTAAGAAAAATAAATAATTGACATAGATTTAAACAAGAGGGGGAAGTGGCTGAACACTCCACACCTTTGGTTGTCCTTTGTTCGTAATATTCCTTAGAGCAAATTAAATTTTTGTGTAGTACATTCTCACTGAGATTGTTTCTGTTAAAACGGAATTAATTACTGAACTGCTTATTCGTAAATTCCAATGTCAATGCCAATTTAAAATTGAGTTTTTTCTTTTGGTTGCAGACCTACACAATTTGATACTTTATCTGATGTTTCAAATTAACATACACAAACATTACTATGGCCAAATAATTGTAGTAATCGGACTCTGAACCGATACTTAGTTTTGCCATTGTTCGTGTCTACTGCTTTTACATAGCTACATCTCAGTATATGTTCTCACTCTTCCTCGTTGGTATTCCTGCGCTGCCTTGCGCTGCTCTGCCCTGTATCGCCTGTGTCTCAGTGTATGCTTGGCCTTAATCTCGGTTAGTCTCCTTTAAAATGTGCTAGCATGGCAGTGTGTGACTATCTACAGATATTGTCTACCAAAGGTAGGAAAACGTTCTATCCATAAAAAAGAAGGTCGAAATACTAAAAAAAACCAGATGCCATGCCAAAACATGTCTCAGTTCATCTTATGATGTCTGTGTAATCTACGACACAAAAAGAAAAATCAGTGTTGTATATGTTATTCTTACTGTATTGCAAAGAAAAAATGGAACACAGAAAAAAAATCCATTTAAAGGGTGCCACCAACCTGCATCAAATGCTGCATCACAGTGAGCCAAGCGTAGAACTAGCTTGTTAGATTCCTGCAAATCAATTTTCGCTGTGGGACACTTTAACCTGTGACCATTACAACATTGGTGTTAAGTCTGTAGCAGTGTTTATTGGGCTTTTCTGAGTTTTGCGTACATCTGGGTACTACAGCAGCCTGAAAAGACTGTTTTGAGCTATGTTGGAGGGTTTCAAAACAGAGTTTTTAATGAGCATGTTGGTTTAACTATTATATTTGCCTATGTCTAAATTGTTTTTTTCTTTTGATATATTTGCACAATGGGCACAAGCGAAATAGTTTTGTGCACATGCAGAGGATTTTGTAAAAAAACATAACTGATTGAAACGTATTTGAAGTGTGTGGTAGGCAGTAGGTACATTTAAAAAAAGTGGCGATCTTGATGTGGCTCTCATTCAGTGATTTCATTTGTGGCGAAGTGAAAAGGTTAGCATTTCCAGATCATTGTTGATTAACCAGGCAATGGCGTAGTAATTAAATTTTTTTATTTCCACACAATCATTCACTGTGTGCTCTGTATGTATGTATGTATGTATGTATGTAATTATAACAGATATCAGTAATAAACCTGCGGCTGTACATGTATTCTAATTGCAGCCTGAAATGCAGTGTTCATTCCAAGGTCGCTCCTTTATTGAAAGCAGTGTATGGATGTGCTGACAGTTTCATGCAGTGTCTTAAAAAAAGTGTATTTGTAGTATAAATGCAGAATATACTGCCACCTCCATTTTTTAAGTTTGTATGTTGTGAGAAAACTTTTTCCCCTGACTGTTTCACATAAGAAATTAAACGTGACAGTAACGAAAACCAAATGTCAGTGAATGTCAGACGTCATGCATTTGTGTTTATCTCATTAGGAGTTGATTCACTCTCACTTGTGAGTTACGTAGCTCCAACGTGTCCTTGGTGAGGTCACTGCACACCGGCTGCAGCTATCGTCTCCCGACACCCTACCCATCACAACACAGTACGGTAAAGTTATACCATTTATAAGTTTGACCTTTCAGTATTACGTTGAATTGTTCTATGTATTATTTTAATATAGTTTGTTTGTAAATTCTGACAGAAAACATTAACCTGTCAGAGCGGACCTGG
Source organism: Medauroidea extradentata (assembly GCA_003012365.1). Classification (NCBI taxonomy): domain Eukaryota; kingdom Metazoa; phylum Arthropoda; class Insecta; order Phasmatodea; family Phasmatidae; genus Medauroidea; species Medauroidea extradentata. The sequence continues at coordinate 15,824 of PNEQ01085811.1, read as the reverse complement.
GAGCTTATTTTTAGTTTCGTGGTTACGAAGCGGTAGTTGGTGTGAAGCAACTGAGCCGCGGCCTACTGAAAAAGTCGTTTCCCTTCCAGTCTACAAAATCTGTATTCAGAGTTTTGGTCGGTACGAGGGCCAGTGCGTTTGGGTATCTTCGGCCCTAACGACTTTTTCAAGCAGCGTGCCAAGATGGCGGGCACTGCAACATTCAGGTATATAGGACTGTTTTTCTTAATTTTAGGAGTTTTCATAAATCTATGCAAGTGTCAAACGATAGATAATATTAATGTTGATAACTTAAAAATAGTTTCTCGAATAAAACTCACAATAATACATATGAAAAACATTTTCCGTTTAAATACCGAAGCATTGTTCACGTACTTTCTTTTCGGACGAGCTTCTTGTCTTGTAGTGGTAGCGGAGCGGTCTAGTGCTGTTGCTTGTTTTTAGCCGTAGTAGGGAAATGTGGTTCGAATCTCGATTGATTCTTTACTCTTTTTCAAGTTGATTTAAATTTTGTGTTACAGTCGTGTGTGACTTATGCTTTTGTAATAAATTGTTTATTTCATTTAGAATTTTTGTTTATCTTCATTTTCTGTTATTATACAAACTTAACAGAATTGAGTGGGTTGCTAACAAACATAAATATTTTTAGTACTTAATAACTATAAAACCTGTACAAAAAGCGTCCTAGATATATATTTTTTGTTTAGTTGACTAAATTTTCGAAGCTTAGGCTACAGAAACTATTTACAAAAATAACTGTAATTACTTCTTAACTTAGACATGTGCAAGTGTTTCCAATAGACTCTTTGACGCTCGTTGGAGGTAATAAGGTTTAGTTACCTTTTGGCATCTTAGTTTGGACCCTGGGAGCAGGTTGCTTGTGTCTCCGTAAACGTGGCTCTTACTGGGAGGGTTCTCGGGTGCTGCCATAGGTGTGGTTGTTTAGTTTCGATTACGTGCCTTTCTGGGCGAGGAGGTGGGGCAATACAGGACTTAGGACGAGTAGAACGGCGGGTAGGTGCAAATGTTGGGTCCGAATCATCTGGCAGAGTTAGGCTAGGAGATGGAGGCAGTGGGGAGGCTGAGGAGGCTTTTTCCGGTGTCGGAGGCAGAGGAGATAAGGCGCAGGTGATATTACAGCACCCTAGAACATATCGGTCGCGATGCTGTGATCCGGGGAAGAGGACGTAACCTGGGAGAGTCCTCTGTTCCTGGTTCTCAGCTCGTCGACGTGCAGCAGCGGTGTCCCTTAGCAGAGTGTAAACGTGAGGCGTAGCAGGGCCCTGCCCACCGGCTCTCCTACCCTGGGCCAAGGTGACCTGCTTCCTATACTGTTTGCCGGCCCTCCTTCGGGGCATACTGTCGTGAATGAATTAACGAGAGGGAGACTTTACCACCTCGAGGCCCAATTCTAACTAGAGAAATGCAACAAACTGTGGAACGCTAAGAAGGCTGACTCATGAGGTTATTGGGAGAAACTCTGAGCGCGGCTTCCAGGGGGCCAATGCTACTGTGCCCTGGCACCTGCTGTTGGTGATGCGGGGCATCAGTGAGGCGTATCAGCGCCCTCTGCCTCCTGCGATTGATGGCGTCGCTTGGTAGGCATAGACTATCCCAGTCGGTGAGCTGTGGGATGACGCAAGGGGCGCATTGGCGCCCTCCGTCGCTGCGCTCGGTCGACGCCGCTTGGAGGCGCTGGCAATCCCAGGCCGGCGAGCTTACCAATGAGGCAAAACCCCGACATTTTTGGGAAGGCCAGAAGGGCCGCAAGAATTAACTTTGATTAGACTTTGGCCTCGGGGCAAGAGGTCGTGGGTTGGAGTCTGGAAAGGTGTAAGGTGGGATTTGGAAAATAAGCCAGGAGGGAAAAGTGCAAAACAGACAAACAGAGTTAAGGTGGAGTTGTGTTTATTGTAAATAATGCACAGCCCGAGCCTGTACCCAAGGTAGCTTCCCCTGTCTACAGTTTCCCACTGCCACAAGACTCGGCGAAAGGGCGAAGACTGTCTTACACGTTTGTGCGGTAAACTAGGCATGAACTAGGACCTCACGCTGTACTGCGTGTGCAGGTGACGGCTGCCGCTGGAAGGCTGCGAGTCACTGCAATAGCTGTGGCGGAATTGCCGCCCGATTCTGCTCTCTGCACGCCTTATATACCCTGCTAGCCAGGGTGAGCAGGGGAGGGGAGTGGCGGTGATAGCTTATTTGCGCAGTCAGGTGCCGGGAGGTGCAGGATGGTATGCTCGTTCCAGAGCCGAGTGATGCTCGGGGGGGTGGGTATGCCTCCCACGCATTGCGGTGCGTGGCAGATTGCCTCCTTACAGGACTCGGCAGTACGTCTGGCGGCCGGCCCTCAGGGCTTGTGACGTTGTAGAGAAAGAGGTAAGGGTGGTCGGCAGGACCGTGAGGAGGCTCAATAGAGGCAATGCGTCTGCAGCGCGTCACTCTATTCATGGGGGAAAAAAATAAGTATGCGTGTTTATTATTATTATTATTATTTTCTTTTACGTAACATATGTATTCATATACCATTCATCTGATAGTGATTAAATTTTGGTGGGTTATGTGTGCACCCGCAAAGGTTACTGATAGAAATTTTTACATATTATCGTGGAGGTAAGAATAGAAAAGTGTATTAACATTAAAGAAAGGGACGGGGTGGTGAAATAGAGCAAGGAGAATAAGGGATACAAAAAATTAGCTAAACACTTTTATTGAGCATTTTTAAAACAGTCATTAATGATCATTTACATAATTTTGTCCCATTATTTAGAATTTTCCGAAATTGGAAACGACATGAATGAAGTCGTGGGAGAAAAAAAAACATGGATGTGTATGTAGGCCTATGTCTGTGTGTGCGTGCACGCGTGCACATGTAATAGCAATGTTACAACAACACTGTGAAGTATTCAACAAATAAGTTCATTATGTACACATTTAAACTATAATTTTAAATAGAAATAAAAACATCTTGGAGCAACTAGGATTTTAACCATGAATCTAAAACATATCCCATCGGGCGCACTCATGCATGCGGCAACCAACAGAGCCAATCTAACATTTTACTGCAAATGCCTTCAAACAATTAAAATTACAGGTTTAACTATTGTCAAATATATACGTGTCTTTTGTTTTCCAGTTATTTACTTATTTAATTTCCTTACATGTATTTGCTAAATGATTGTTTTGTTCAGCATTTTCTCAGGTTGCTAGATATCTTGTAGAAGAGACTTGTCCCACTAGTCACAAATAAGAAAATAGTTGTGGATATTATAACAATACTGTTAAATTATTATTTCTATTTAATTAAGCCGAGTCGTTGAGATAGAAACATTTCCTTTCCATTAATAAGTATAGCAGATATAACCATAACGTCGCCATATAGCCGCCATTGCGAGTTACTGACGAAATTCAGCCATTCCAACTGCACGTGAGCAGTTGGAAAGTTCCTACTGGACTCATGACGTTAAACGACCCCCGTTTTAAACTCAGAATACCAAACAGTCATTTGGAACTGACTATTGCTCAGTAACAACTTTTTTCGTATGAAATAGAAACTCTGAATAAGCTCACTGTTGCGCACAGTAAAAAAATGCTGCTAAATAATCTCGGCTATCGACCATAACAATGAACTTCTGTTATTCGAAAATTTTCGCTATCCGAAATGGTTTGGGTCCCGGTCATTTCGGATACAGGATGCTCCTCTGTATAACTTCACAGATAATTTTTCAGCAGTGAACATGTTTCTACTGTTGAATGCTGTTAATCTTCAGTCTTTTCTTCCCAACTTGACCTACTTTACCTTAGCAATGCAGTGTACCATTTTAATGTAAAATCTAAACAGCATAGCAAAATTTTGCTCCATCCCACTGAACTCTTTCTTTTCCATACGTTTCTACATTTTTCTGCCAGCTTTTGCAGAAATTTCCATATTATTTGACAAAAATGTGGGCTTACTAGGAGATTTTGTTTATGATAATGTTGGAATATGAATAAAAGCATTTACTTTACACAAATTTAGCACAAGGTATTGCAGACACAATGCATGTAACACAGCACTGGATGTTTAATAGTAGTATGTATTCAAGCGGACATTTAAAATGCAAGAACGTAAAAAACATTCTTTTAATATTTGTAAAACTGAAATATGATGCTTCAACGAAATGTGTTTAAAACAACATTATAGCAAGAATAATAAGACAATGCTGTGCCACAACCATAAATTGATGCGTAAGAGTGCAGTTTTTTTTTAAAGAATGGAAGTCCTGCTCATCTGGTAATTAACAACTTTTCTCAGATGGCATAAATGCTATTTGCTCTGCTAATTTAGAATGTTATTGTAATGTAACGAAGATTACTGCATTCAACTATTTCATAGGTTACATCAGCTACCCAGCTTCAGCTTTTAGGACTCGTTTAATTTGACAAGCATGTAATAATGAAACAAATAATTACTATTTTGATATCATCTGAATTGACAAGCATGTAATAATGGAAAAAATCATCAGTATTTTGGTATCAAGAAACATTTTCAGGATAGTGTGTCATACTCTTTGTAAGATGAATTTTAGGAACTTAAATTCAACGTTGATAAGTTCACAAAAAATTGCCTTTTCTGAATTTGAGAACATCACATTTGAGAAATTGACAAACCGCTGGAAATGCAAAACCTAAGTACCGTGTTCACGTGTGTTGGCCACAAGTATTTTCAGAAAATATTTTTTTTTGTATAAAATATAAATGTACGTATATGTAGTACATTTTGTATAGGTTTGACGCATTATGGTGTAATATCGTATAAAAAAAGAATTAAGCTGTAAGTAAAACTAACCACAAAAATGTGTGTGTGCATAATTAGTGATTTGTGTACGGGTAGTGGTGTTTTGTACGTTTACCAGACTTGTAATCTAAGATTGCAACAGGAAGTCATAACAACTATTGAAGTTAAAATTGTATAGGTTATTCTTGTATTCAATGTAAAACTAATTACGTGCATATAAAATACCAGGAATGTACACACTATTACAAAGGTAAGTAAACACACAGCCACACATATTATTTGTGTGCATGTAAATATTTTCATGATAAATTACGATTTTCAAAGTTACATTTGTACAGCCAAATAATGACAGTGATTGGTTTTATAACAGACATGGGCCTGGTGCAAACTGCATGCTGAAGAAAAGGCCCACATGGCCTTAGTAATGTTATATGATTGGCATAACAAAACTATTGTGCTGCGCCAAGCATAAGGTCCTCTTAACTACTGTGCACTCTCAATGACTGCAGTTGTGATGTCTTGTATAGCACAGTTGATACTAGAGTCCCGTATAAATAGCATTTTCGTATTGAGCCCTCCCCAACTCGAGACCATGGGGCTGAAGGCCCCTTAAAACCTCGGCTCCCCCACACAACAAACACAACAGGCCAAAGCCCTGGAATTCGAATTCACTTAAACACTGGGCAAGTCCCTAGATCACCCCCGACCAATGCTTATAGCAATTAGGTATTGTGTTGCTTCGGAAAAACCCAGAATTTGAGACTCACAAATACACTTCTTAGATATATATTTCCGCTCATTTACAAAATAATACATGAATTGCACTTTCACATAACAGTCCAATTAAAATGACGATTACCATAGTCATTTTAAGTCTCTGTTCGTCATCCACGTTTTATACAAATGCTGCTCAATTAATTGCATACAACTAAGTTTTCTTACTTGAGAATTTTACAACATTGCAGCATCGAAATTTTTCACACACAACCGTACATTTACAACACCCTTTCCATTTTCAACCTCCTGTTAAACCGGACAGCTTTTTAAAGTGCGCGACTCCCGAAACCTCTAGTAATGGCTCTCATACAATTTCTGTGCAGTTCAGTGATCAATACAACCCACAAATCCCGTAGTACTTGGAGAATAGTAGTCGAGGTTAATCCACTCTAAGTCCAATTGGGCAGCTATTATATGTCCCCATTTTTCCGGGCCTCACAAGGTGTCTTGGCGAACAAGCAGCTGGCAACCCTTCCCAAGTGGCGGGAAAAATGTTGCAGCAAAATAACTGAACGACACAGAGGCAGCACACTCACCACTTCCAAGTCCTAGAAGCTAGCTCTCCTACTTGTTTGTATTTTTCTCCAAATTCTAGCAGCACCATTCAGCTAAAACAGGCCACTACCATTTCGCTCATGCAGAGCAAAGCAAGACTCTCCAACTCCAACACCTCCTCTGACATTGTCGGGGCCACCAGGCTCTAGTAGCAAAGTCTCCGGCTACCTCTTAACCCTGCCATTTCCAACACTTAAGTGAGCCTCTCTAGTCTGGCTAACACTCTGCAGGAGCCCACCCCCTCTCCCCCTCCAGGCCTACCCCTCCATGGCCAGTGGAGGGCCAGGTCCGGAGTTAAATGGGAAGGCTCAGCTCAGGCGACTGGGGTAACCCCTTCCCCCAAAAATATGAGCCACAGAGAAGTCAATGGAGCAAACCACTTTTAGACTCTTAGAAAAGATCTAACTCCCTCCCCTCCCCAGAAATGGGGCCCCAACTCAGGCTACCCTGTTCATCCTACATGTACTAAATTAAACCACTGTTCAGTATTTTCAATCACTATACAAAACATTCATTTTAAACATATACCTCGCCCTGAATTTTCAAATGCAGATTCATGTTCTTGTGTTAAAAAAATAATTATAATTTTGCATCACAATGTAATGTGCACTATATATCTAGGCTATCCAGGTTGGTAATGTTTAGAAATATATTTATAAATTGATTTTGGGCATGTTTCTCATCTCAACAATTTCTTCACTCTCACCAATTTATCGCCTGGGTAATTTTTTGCTGACTCAGAAATAGACATTTTTATTTGTGGAACCTTAATAGTAGTGAAAACTACGATCCAAGAAATATTTTCTTTTCTTTAATACTAGTTACAACTAAGGCACGCAAGTCACTTCTTGTTTTAGACTGCGAACACAGCTGAGCAGTTCATATCTCTGTGTGTGCGCATGTGTGTGTGTGTGTGTGTGTGTGTGTGTGTGTGTGTGTGTGTGTGTGTGTGTGTGTGTGTGTGTGTGTGTGAGTGTGAGTGTGAGAGAGGGAGAAAGACAGACAGCACTATGTTATCTGCCAGGCACCATTTTCACGTGTGTGTGTGTGTGCGCACATGTGAGAGAGAAAGAGAGCGAGAGAGAGATTGTTCTTAGTGAAATAACTATGTCCACTGTTATTCAGGCAGAATATGCAGCTCTTGTTCTAAATAGCCACATCATCTGAGCTCAGCAAAAGCTTTTAGGGACTGCCTGACGACAGTGTATCTGGCATTGGTGCCGTAGCCTTTGTCTCTCTCCTGCCACGAGTTGTAAGCTGGCTGTGTTTTATGTACAAGGAGGGCATGGGAGAGAGTGGGAGAGATAATGAATTCTTATTGTCCTTTATCCTTTGTGCTAGTGTCTGGGCAATATACGAACTATGTGCTGTCGTGCATGGCACTTCTCCCACTTGTCTACCCTACACGGTATCTAGCCCGAGCGACAGAGCAGTGGCTGATGCGCTAGCCACGCCGCCAAGGATATAAACCTTCACCCGGAGAATTTCACATTTTATAGCAACAATAGTAAACTTTAACATTTTACTGCGTTTATTTTGCACTTGCGAAAATTCCGGGCCTCTTATAGATACTGTTGAAGCAAATGGGTGTATAGTTTCATGTTACAGTTCAAGAGCTTGCCACTAGTTTTTTTATATGGTGTGCACATTCACAAGAAATGAATAGGTGTACTACCACTTATTGGTTGCAAAATAAAACAGGTGTGGCGGTTAAGTTTTTTTTTTTTTTTTTTAATTTCTTTGTAAGCATTTCAAAACAAGGGTGTGTCCATTATGTGATAGCAGCAATTATGTGAGTATGTACGGAATTTACATGCAAAGAAAACTCAATGCATCCTTCCTGTCAACATGAACTAGCTGACTAGGTGCATCATGAATGGAAATGTGTTCAGCCGGCATTAAGTAGAACTACATATGCTGTTACTGTTGTCATATTTCTTGGTTTTGGTGGTCTGCTAATGCACTACAATGTGCAAGAAAGAAACTTTGGAAGAACAACCATTGCCGACTGTAGGGAACATCCAACCAATCGCTAAAACAGGTTTCAATTCTTGTCGGCCATCAAAAACCAATGATTGTTAAAATGCTCGACAAGTTTTGTTCAGCGACCGGCTAGAACTGTCTTTCCTATAAACATGTCTGTCATTGGTGAACATTATGCAAACATCCTTTCAGACATGTTCATTTATATCCAGCAAATATTCTGAAGAATTTGACTTCTTCCAAAATTACTTCAGGCTTGCTTTTTAGCAATTTTTTTTATCAAGCCGCCTTATTATTTGGCCAATTTAACTTCCTCATTATCAGGCTCTTGTCTCAAAACGTTGTTAATATTTTAATGGTATTTTCATGTTCTTCAAAAGCTGAAATATATTGTCTTATTTAATTAACAGAGGTTTTTTTTATAGTGAACACTTTAAAAACTGATACTGAAAGTCCTTGTATAATATTATCAGTGTTAACTGAAAACTTTTCTAAACTACATGTTAATGTATTCAAAAGACTCAATGTGGTCCAGCAGCACCAAGTAAATTTGTGTTCTTAATGTACCTGTGACTTCGTTTTGACGTGTGATAATTTTTACTACATTTCAGTGTGTTTTCAATAAAAGCCTATATATTGTTACGCAAATGTTTGTATTACTGTACTGTTCTAATAATAAGATATACTGCATAATTGAAATTTATAAATGAAAAACAAAGAATAATACAAATTTGATATAAGCCACACAAAAAGTAATTGTTTTAAAATATATGACATACTATTAACCATTTGCATCACTTTTATTTACATGGGAAGTTAAATGTCTGGAGAACTGACACTCACATAATTCTTTATTCATGTTCTACAAAATCAGCACTCTTTTATTTTGTTGTTTAATAACACCCTGAAACTGTTTCTCTGTAAAACATTCATTCTTTGTTTCCCTAAATATCTTCTGTGAATTTATCAGTTTTTTCAGTCACAAATGTAAACTAAGCTCATACACTACGCACTTGTAAATTTTTGTCCAGTATAATTTGCCATAATTTTGAAGTTAGCATATTAACGGCACCAAAATTTTTGAGCAAAGTTTTTTTTTAGCTGTGCCTTCCATCCTTTCTTTTTTAGAAAAATATTATTTGAAATTGTGTTAATTGTTCTGAAGTTTTCTTACATTAGTGTTAAATTACCATAAATTGAAATTTTTCTCTATTTGGTATTCCTTAAATGCATTGTTTTTGTTACTCATAAACCATTTTTTTCCCTAGCTTTTAAACGAGCAGGCAGCATACTGGAGAGAATATGTCTCTGAGAAGCGTCAGGTGCAAAACATGGAAAATACTCGCCGGTGGGAGGAAATGAAGCAGAGCTTACGTCGCTCACAACAGCAACTGGAAGAAAGCATTAAGGAAAAGGAGCAAAGAGTTGCCAAGTTAAAAAAGTCAGTAGAACAGAAAAAGGTGTGTTTCTAAATATTTCTGATATTTTACATGCATTTTTTTTCTATTGTACACTGCTCCCTCGCTTATCCGAACTAGTCGGGGGACGAACCGGTTCGGTTTTCTGAATTGTTTGGATAAAACATACATTTTTTGGTTTATAAACAAATTAGGTATGTTTGTATAAAAGCAACACATGTACTATAAGCAACATGGTGAACATATACACACAAACTGTTCATTAAATTTTATTTTACACTTTATGTACATAATACTGAACAATTAAAAGAAATACAATATTTAAATGTACACAAGAATCTCGGCGTAACTCCGCGCTAAAGTCATCTGGCAACGCTGCTTCCCGTCCCGCCGAAGCTCCGCAGCCAGCTGATCGAGTTTCCCCGCCTTCCTTTGTTCCCCTCTCTCGCCCAGCCTCCCTTGAAATGTAGGTCACTGACACTGAACAGATGCGACTGCGTGCGACTGCCTCGTCGCTCATGATATGTTACCACCATCCTTTATTATCATCCTTTAAGTGAAAAGCACTGTAACTAACATGATGTACATTTTATAAACTACTGTGTTTAGATGTGCACATATGTAAATAGTTACCCTAACAACACAACATAAAATAAATTGTGATTTCACACTGCAGGAAATGGAATGTAAAAAACGCAAAGAAAAAAAAGACAATGCCATAAACTTGAAAGAAAAATTATTTTCTCTTATTGTGATATATACATACAATAACAATATTTTTATATGATAAAAATGAACTGTTCATAATTATTACTAGTGTAATTTTTGTGTGGCATTTATTGGTCATTTATGGAAGAAAGTATGAAGCACGTAACTGTAACTACTATTTGAAGTTACGGGCCTATGTGGAAATCGCAGAATAAAACGTGAATTTTCGTAAGTAGGCTTTGAAGGTGCTGTAACTAGACGTGAATTTCACCTTACAGTATTTCGTAACTCAAAACACAATCCAAATTGGTATTAGACTATTTCATGCCACATAAAATAAGTAAAACTAGTTGAGATCTATGTAAAATTTTGTAAAACTATTTGTATTTGTGCGTACAGGTTGTTTAAAGATGCTAAGTGTACATTTTGAGTTAAAAAGGCATGATGGATTTTCAAAGTATTGAGTGAACGGGAAATTGGTCAAAGAATAAATTGGCAAATAATAAGTTTTTACATATTTAGCTCTTTATAACTAGGCCTACCTTAAAAACAAATAAACTTTTGTAATATTGTGTTTGTTATTATGTGTGCAGTTTAAGACATATGGACAGATATGTTTTGACACAAAAATTGCAGCATGCAGTTTATGCAAAAATGTGACATGCTGAAAACGTTTGGTCATTTTTAAATGTTGGCAGGTATGATACTTTATTTTGGTAACGAACATTAAAATTGTTTAAATATAAAATTATTTATATTTGACTATGCTAAGTGCTATTTACAAGGTGGAGTGTAGTTAAAACATAATTTTCAGCTTTAATTAAAGTAATGTTGCCCTATCCCCAATAAGACAGGTCTTGAATAATGTAGTAATAGGGGACTTAAGTAAATGAAATTCAGCTCTCATAATTGAAATATAATAGGCAGTCAGAAATTTTAAAGTAGACTTTTGTTTAGTTTCCTAAGTGGTTTAGTTTCAAATTGACTACAGTAGAATTTAAATTAATTTTGTTGATACAACCTTTTCTTGTCTTTTTCTTAATTTTTGATTTTTGACAGTTTTTAACAGTGTAAAATTTTCCTGGAGGAGTGAATAACTTTTTGTGTTGTAATCTTATCCAGGCTGTAGGATTTCTGACGCTGATATTGTTGTAGATCGCCTGCTTCATGGAATTCTACATGACGTAGGTTATTGATGCACATTGGTCAACTATTTGACGGTGTTGTGTAGGGTATTGTGCCACGAATGTAGTTCCGCTGATGTGTATCTTTCGTCTTCAATCAATGTACAGTAGAATCCTGTCATAGCAAACACGGAAATAGCGAAAACACGGTTATAGCAAAGTCTTTTTGAGGAACCGTCAAAAAACCACAAAAAAGTTCCATGAAAAAAGTGAATTTTGAGTAGATACATGTTTGGTGAGATGTGTGAAGCAGGCTTTGCAGCGAGATTCATGATTATGTGAAGCAGGCTTGCGGCGATGTGCGTGACCTTGTGAAGTGAGTCAGCCGGATGTAAAGATTACCTCCACCCCTCATGCCACCAACCCTCTCGCCCACTGCCGCTGGCACTGTCACGGGAGTCATGCTTCTGCCTGGACATCTTGCTTCCCTCCCCAAAGTGCGTGTTGTTCTAAAAATAGAATTGCACCCTTTATTTCCCCCACCCCTTTTCAAATGTATGTAATTTCACATACAGCTTGCTTTTCTGATTTTATTTACTGATTACGATGTTGGATTACGATTTTGGATTTTGATATACGTACAGATGAGTCCCGCAACTACGACAGTATTCTCAATCCCCGCCAAAAATATATATTTTTTAAAATAATTAGGGGCTTCCGCTCAGCTCAGATGACGACATGGCTATTTGGAAATATAACTGCGTCTTCTGACTGAATAACGGCAGACATATATGCTGTTTCTTCACTACGAATACTTGCTGCGCACGTGCGCGCACACACACACACCACGCATACAGAAGAAATGCCTCTGGAGAGACGATAGCGCTGTCTCTCTCACTCACACACGCACCCAGGCAACTACTCGTGCTTATCTCTGCTGAGCTTGCTACAGCTCATATTTTATTCTATAGACATTCAGCTTTTTGAGATAAGCATCAAGGACGGTGGATGAGAGGACGCATTAGCGTTACGGTCTCCTGTGCTATTGTCAGTGCATTTGCTGTTCTGATTCACCTTCATGCTCACACAGTCGGCCGTACGTGTTTTTATCTTTTAGTTTAGTGGCAATTTCAACATTTACTGTAAACTAATTATAAATTATAATTTAACACACTAAATGTCCCATAAACTTGAGCAAGAAGTGATAAATCCCCGCAGGCTGGCCGTTGTATTTATAAAGTATCTTACACACCGTCAGGAAAGAGCGTGGGAATAAGAGTAAGTCACATTTTTGTCTTGGAACGAATCTGTTTGGACAGTTGAAGGAGAAGAAAGAAAAATAAAAAGTTAAAAAAAAAATCACCAGTGGTGGGCCATGTGTGAAAACGAGCATGTCTAGCTTTAACAATGATTTTCAACGATCTGTCTATCTAGATTTGGTAGCGCTCAAGTAGGTCAGAAATGTTTTTTGTCGGCACACTGCCGGAATAAAATCACAAACTTGTGACCTTGCTCAAAGTCAATGCGTACACGTGCGTCCACTTCTGTTACTACTGGCTTCGAACTTAACTTTGTGCCGCCGCTAAACACAGTTGACGAATAGAGCCCGAAAATAAAGCAACTACCAATGTTGGCGTCGCTTATTTTTGCTGGCAAATAACACTATCATTACCTGCCCAACAGGCAAGTGAACAATTACATTCACCCGTCCAAGCGGATTTTTATATGTCTTGGGCAAGCGCACAAATTATTCGACGCGTGCCAGAGTGCGAAAGGACACAGAATATGCCAAAATAAATGGTAAATTGCTACACTAGGTAAACTGATTACATTGGTCTGCAGCGGCCGGCAGTGTAATCATGTTGACTGACTGTGTGTGCACTCTTGCCACGCGCCGGCACGGGCGGGATACCGTTGAGACAGTCTGGTGATTGATAACCATACTTAAATGACGCGGCAGAGTTTTTGGCCCATTTGGACTTAGCGAATAGTTGCACCCATACTGGTTGGGTATCATTGTAACCAGTGATTACTTATCTGTTAAAATAAACATATATTTCCTTAAAATAACGTACTTCTTTGTAATTAAATAAGATTAAAGACAGTTTTAATGCAATTTTTGGGTTTAGGGGCAGAATCTGCCAAATTCGGCTATAGCAAAGACACTGTTATAGCGAAGTTCGAACCCAGAACCGTAACATTTTGCTTTAACGAGACTCTTACTGTATTTTTGTCTGTATTCTTTATTATTTTCATGTAAAAACTATCGATTCAATTTTTGAAGCCATTTGTTATTAATTTTTAAATGTAATTTTTCTGTTGCTGATAGATTTGGATTTTGTTCAGCCAAGTTAGACCAATTGATGTACCTTTTGTTCAGCCAATGTAGACCAATCGATGTACCGAAATTTGATCGGTTTTATCCCAGCTTGATCATTTGCTGTGGTGTCACACAAAGGTGTCTGGTTTACAAATGTCTGTGGAGTCATGAAAGGATATATTTCCCTGGTTATAGCTGCATGTGGGGAACTAACTGGTGTTCGTAGGCAAGGTTACCAGGACACATGAATTGCAGGTACAATGTTTGTACCACATTGGGTGGTCACCACATTGAACCATTCTTGTAAATTGTGCAGAAAACTGCAGCAAAAAATTAATACTGCTCTAATTACACTAAATGGTAGATGCAAGACTGATCCACATGTGGTTTGGTGTACTTGTTGTGACAAGATGCACCACCCTATTAGCACCTGGGCAAACTTACTTGATAGTAGTCATTCACTTTTGTGTGACTGGTGACAGTCAATCATCTATGTAAAATCATCTATGTAAAATATTTAATTATTGTCAATATGAAAATCATATATTACCTGCTGCATAAGTATACTATTACATTTAGCTGAGAATTTGTTCCTGTGCTGACTTGAAGGCTAATACATAAATTGTTTTACTGCAGCAAATGGAAGCGTGTGAGAGACATCAGCAAGCAGCAAAACGCAGAGCTGAAGTAGAAGCTGCCCAGCAAAAAATTGAAGTGGAGACTGCAATATGGCAGCAGTCCCTGGACCAAAAACAAAAAGTAAAGCTAGAAAGGGCAGAAAGTGCAAGGAATCATACACGAGAAAGTTTTCGTAGAGTGAGTTTTTTTTTTTTTTGTTTCTATATTCTCTCTCATGTAAATATTATACGTTTTGATACTCTTGTCTCTTAGTATGTTAGGCGAACAATTGTAGTGGGGTGTATTTGATGTAGGTTTGTGGGTGAGCTTGTGTTAACTACAGTATAAAATGTACTTGAGCTTAATATGTTCAGTTTAGAAATTGAGTGATGATTGTGTCATGGTTGAATTTGTGTTTTAAACATACAGGAATATAATTTTTTTATGTATAACCTAGAGATTTGAATATTTAGTACAAAGTGTAAGTTGCAGTCAAGCTCTTGTTGCAGGTGGTTGTGCTATTCTTGTTCGCTTGTATTTCAGTAGTTTTTGAATCTGTAAAGGGTGAAATTAAGCACTATGCTTAATCTCACAGTTTATAGCTTTAGTTTATATTACGATGTTCAGGATTAGATCACCAACTAAGTCTACTGAAGTGCAAAAATCCACAAAGAAGTTAGCTAACAGTTCAGGTATGAATAGAGTGGAAGCCTCTGATCAGGCCTCTTTGTTGAATCTGGAGGATTTGAAGGATATAGACTTTCAGGGCTTTGGTGACCAAACTAGCAAGAGTTCAGATCTTTCTGCGCTTCTGTTGTGACAAAAAAAGATTTTTAATTTTGTTAAAATACTTATTAAACATTAATGAGCCCTCACAAATGAAAATTATGTTCTTAAAATCCTTGTTGATGAATAACGAAAAGAACTTTAGTTTATTACCAAAGTTTTGAACAAGACAGGAAAATTATCTGTTAATGTAGAAATTCATCTTATCTCATACAGCGAGGCTTTAACCCCGTTTTCACCCATCAGTAGAAGAAAAGGAAATCTCGGAGTACATGAAAAAAGGGACTAGTATTAGTTACCTAAAAGTTGCTAAGTTAAAGACCAAATGTGACTCCAATGCTTCCTTTTATGTAGCGATGAGTGAAAACGAGTTCAATACCATTTATAACCCTATGCTCTGGCCAATTGGTATTTTTCTTAGCCAATTTAAAGAGCCACTGAGGAATGAACAATTACAGTCAAACCTCTATCCATCGTTTTTCAAGGGACCAATGAGAAAAAACGATGCATCCGACAAAACGAAACATGCGGGAAACACGCAACCCCCCCCCCCCCAATTACTTAAAAAAAACTAAAAACATAACCTCAAAAATTATTTTTAATAATGTCCACCACATGAAAATTTGCTTCAAATATGTGTGTATTGAATATGGTCGTAACTTCATTTGTATTACCAACGATCTAGTTTAACATCAAAGGTGGCAATCCGAGACATTTGTGATGTCAGCATGCTTTTCACCGGGACATTTCTCTAC
>PNEQ01085801.1:0-14789 GCA_003012365.1 Medauroidea extradentata | reverse complement strand
ACAAGGGACCTCCCAACCCTACGAGACAAGGAATGGGACAAGGGACCTCCCAACCCTACAAGACAAGGAATGGGACAAGGGACCTCCCAACCCTACAAGACAAGGAATGGGACAAGGGACCTCCCAACCCTACAAGACAAGGAATGGGACAAGGGACCTCCCAACCCTACAAGACAAGGAATGGGACAAACCGCCCCCACCCTACAAGGCTAGGAATGGGACAAGGGGCCCCCACCCAACAAGGCAATGAATGGGACAAGGGGCCCCCACCCTACAAGGCAATGCATGGGACAAGGGACCTCCACCCTACAAGACAAGGAATGGGGGCAACATGCGAATACGAAACCCAATAAAACCAATGTTTAAAATTATGAAATTAGGGTTATCCTAATGATTTAATATAGAGGTTATTTATGTGTGTTACATAGAATAGGCGTAAAAATTGAAAATAAATGCAATTGGATGAAGAATACAACAGCACAAGAGAATAGTACTCAAGAAGGGGGCGTAGCCTTCAGTGCCACAGTGAGCGGTGATTAGCTGGCTCTGGCGAGGACTAGCCGGGGTGGAGTACAATTGAGAATGAACTACACGTCTAGAACCTCTCACGAGTTATTTAGTAAGGAGGAAATTGACTACACTACAGACAGGTGATCCACAGCGAGTACGGATCTTAGAACTCTAATAAAAGTAGTTGGCTTCTAGCGGAGCTTTTATAAGTAAGCTGAGCACCCAAAATTACATTAAATTAATATGAAAGGCGGCCCTCGACGGTCAAGCAAGGACCTTGGAGGTGCTGCCTTACCCTTGTCAACTAACTTTCTTCAAAAACAGACAAAGACCTGGCAAAACAGAACACAGTTAAACAATGAAAATTTTACAATACATTTACTTTTTTATTTAATCAATTATTTTTTCGGCTAAATACGAAGACTCGTTTGAGATGGTGGACTATCGCGAATTCAATGATCTGCATGTTTGAATCAAATATCTTATCTATGCATACTCAAGTCCCGACCATTTGTCCACTATGTTCTACTCAGTGGTACAGCAGACAATGAACGAATATACAGGGCTTGAGTACACATAGGATAATTGATTCTAACATGCAGGTCACTGAATTCGCGAAATTTCACCATCTCTAAACATCGATAGTCGCCATCTGAAAGTTCTGTGACAGGCACATTCTTTGACACTTTGAATCGCCCTAACTGGATATGTTCACGAGCAAGCGACACACTGACTGGTTGAACCTGGGTAAATTTCTGTACGCGCCCGGGACAGCTGCAGCGCAGCCCAGTTCCATGTACCAAGAATAAGACTAGCAGATGAGAGAGGTAAGGTAACCTGTTAACCCGAAGGGCAGACCTTCTCGGAAGGATAGGAGACTGGCGCGGAAAGCGGCAATGTATGGCCACGCGGCGGGATTAACGCTGAGGAGGCAAGCGGGTAGAAATGGTGAGGGGAGACGGGCGGGCCCACTTGGTGAGAACACGAAGGATGCGAGTGTAACATGACCTTGGGAATGAACAAAGCGGCGCGCCAGCAGCGCCAAGCCGCTGTCGCCGGGGCGTCTTTCTCCTTTCCTTCTTGGCGGCGCGTGGTGGAGGCGACAAGAATGGTCCTGCGCCATCTCCCTTCCTCCTCCCACGCACCAGGCCCCCATTACACCTAGGAGCGACAAGGCAAGATTTACTTACAAATGCAGCAGCAATTCCCGCCTACAAATTTCGTCCTCCAAGTTCTGAGAACAAAAATTCCATCACCCTTATCCACGGAATCACACGGACCGGTTTCAGTCTAAATTCCTTGCGAATAACGCCATATCGTTTACCCGAGGTTGGTAACATTTTTCTGGATAAACAATGCAACTACTTTTCCTTAGGATGTGTCGTCGAAACATCTAACCGCGTTGTTCTCATTATGTTGCACACAATCAGGCCCCCACGTATACCATCACTGACCTCATACTTGCTACCAAGGACAACCAAAATGCAATAACTGCGGATAACTTAATATCTTGAGACAACGAAAAACGTACGAAATTTTGGTGTAAAAAATAACGTGCGAAACTTTTAACAAAAAGTTAGCACGAACTGTTTATTGCTACTGATCACTGTGCCAGGATTCTTTTCTTTCAGCCATTGACTATTTTTTTTCCACAACATTAAAATCCAACGCGCAGTAAAACTTCAAAGTGTCTTTGTTACTGGTACATATTTTAGTCTTAAAAATATTTTTTTTTGTTCTTAATGTTTACGTAAAAGCTGTATTTTTCGTTTTACATAAATAAACCAACCCCAGGGAAATGTATCATAATACAAGACATCTAACTTCGAAAAAAACTTTATAGCCACTAGTTTTAGCTATAGGCCTATATATTTTAATGTCCGGCAAAGTCGAATTTCCTCTTATCGACTAGTTTTATAAAATAAAATGAAAATAGAAAATCAGTTATTTCCAGTTTCTGGCAACACTATTTTTGTTATAAATAACTACTTTCAAAATACTCACACTTTTTCAAGTGCACTTTGTTTTCCCCTTAGAATGTTTTGTGCCTGCGAATACTTTTACAAATTGTATATAAATAAAAAAGGCTAAGTTTATATATGACCAATCACAAAACGTCTTGCAACATCATAGATGAGTAATGAATAGCTGTCGCCATGTAGAGTAAGGAAGAGAGAGAAACCAACAATATATAATTAGAGTTATCTTTAAACTTATATATTACGTCAAATTCACTTACATTACCTCTCTCAATGAGTCATTTAAACAAGCGATATTTTAATATTAAAATATAAAGGTGCATAAAGGCACTCTGCAACGAAAAATTCTTAATTTTTAATTGTACCAAACACTGTTTAACTCTTACACATTACATTAATATTAATTTCCCACGAATGAAATATTTTTTCGTTCAATAATTGGGCAAGTACCCAAAATAGTCCAATTGCTACTTTGACAGGAACTTGTATAAAAACCATGGAACTGAAAAATATTTTATTTGTAGGAAATCACTATGAATGTAATGTGTAAACGTTAGCCAGTGGTTGGTACAATAAATTATAATATTACGAATTTTTCAGGGTCACCGAACGAACACCAGCTATAAGTCCGTGACAGAAACGAGCGGCCCTGGAAGTTATGCGGCGAACCGATTCTTTAACGTTATAACACGGTGTTGATGTTCGCGCGCATGACTACTTCACTGTTTAGGTATTATTAAACGACTGTTACATAAACCAGTTTCCACAGTAATTCTCTAACGTCAGTCCAGCCCCATATCTCCCATGTCCAGGGCCACTCTTTGTCACGGACAGTACGCGGGATGTATCCAAAGATAGACTAGATACTAAATAAAAGAAAACACAAGTATCCGAATTCATAGTGCCGGTAAAACAAGCTATTCTATTTCTGGAACAAATCTTATGTGTTCGTACTAAAAATCCCTTAGGCTAAAGCTGGACATACACTGTAAAAAAACTTCCTAAATAACATTCTACGATTTTAACCCAATACGCACTATGGGTAGAGACTAGAAAAATTCGCGGGTTCGCTGACCTGCGGGCTAACCTCCAAGAATGCTTGTTTACCGAAACAGACAGCGGCTGTTCATTGGCTGCTCACTGATTTAGTGAAGCCACATGGGTGGATTTTCATGTAGTTACTTCTTTTTTATCGGCGCGGTGGCCTCTAATATGTGTATAATAAGTCTAGGGTCAGTTACGAAATTGACACAAACTTAGTTGTTTGAATACCAGCTTATGCCTAAAATAAAACGCGAAATTTTCAGATCGCAAACTATGGGACATTTACCATGCTTCAGCTTGAAAATACAGCAAATGATCAGCATTGCCACTGCACAAGTCTGATAACGTCAGTAAACATTTAACTTTCGTAAAAAATATGCAGGAACGCTGCCACTGATGAATGGGAAACAATTTTATCATGAAACCCCTACGATTCATACGCAGGTGTACCACATTTACAAAAATATTTCTTACAGTGTATGACCTACATAAGCCAATACTCTCAGTCAAAATATCAAGGGAAAAAAAGCAGGACGAAGACACTCGCAGGTAAGCTCAGTCATGAAAACTACTTCGGTTCAAGAATAAATTCTGAGAATAGTAGTTCGTGCAGACTGCAAGAAATGAACAAGAATTCAGAGAATGGCGGAATGAAACACTAGGTGAATTACAGCCTACACTGAGGCAATACAAGCCTTACCTGTAATACACAAGCCAACACAAGCAAAAGAAAACACTATTAACACTTCCCAAACTGCCAAACTTGCTACCTTCCTGGGCGTTACTGGATCCATTCTACTTAAGGGGTAGTGTTAAACAATTTTGGTGTATTTTCAATTTTTGAGCAATAAAATGTATTCAAATTACATTATGATAATTTTCTCTTATTGCAAATAAATTAAAAATTCCATTATATTTTATGTCAAGCAGTTGATAATACTATATGAAATAAGATTATGGCTCAAACTGAAAATACAATAAAATTGTCTAACACCCCCCCCCCCCTTAAATATCTACATTATGGCACACATTGATAGTACCTTCGACGAACTATAGTAAATTAAATACCCATAGGATAGTTTATGAAATGTATGGAAAAATCATGGCTTAGCAATCACACTCAGCGCCATAAAAAAAACTTCAAAATAGAACTAACGTAGTTGAAAAGTGGCCGAACCCTTTGTGATTACAGAGTTTGCGGGGGAAAACTGTTACCCAACAACGTACTCCTAATAAATGCTAGCTTGAAGAAAATTATGTGGTGGTACACAAGTTATTAACTGAGCACAGCTACCCTACTTCGGCGAAGGTCGGCTACGACGAATGTGTTAGTGCCTACCGGCTGCAAACTGCGTTTGCACGCGAAATCTCCGGTCAAATTGCTTCCGAGAAAAACAACGCCGAGAAAGTCGACCCGGTAGCGCATCAAGGACCGGCCGCTTTCCACTGCACCTGGATTGCGAGTGCGTAAGTGAAGGGAAGCGACACATCGCACTATTTTATACTCTATCCATTCTAAGGTTGCAGCTAATCCAGCCAAGTGAATGTCAATAAAATTTTTTCGCACAGCGTAAATTTCATTTGAAATATTGAAAAATGCAAGGTAACTATGCTACGACACAACCACAATGTGAGGAATCAAGGTATAATTCAATTACTTTGATTTATTTCGTTAGCAATCTTTATTTCTGCTGCAACCTTAGAGTGGACAGAGTATAGATACTTCTTTTACTTGGAGTTTAAATACAAATATATCCCCTTACAAGCTTAGAACTTCCGAACTGGAACTGGCCGCCCATAAGTCCAAACCTGATCGGAAATAAAATATCACCTACAAAAATACGTACACTGAAAAAATATTTACGTAGGTACCATACCTATGTTAAAATAAGGCCAATTCTACTTAAAGAGTGTTGTTATTAACAATCAAGATAATAGCGACAGCCAAATGTCATTTTAACAGAAGTATGCGACCTAAAGCAATAATTTTCTATATAAGTGCATAAAATTCGAACAGGTAAATTAATATGCCCAAATTGCATAACACGGTACACTTCAATCCAGAACATCATTTTAGGCGGGAAAGCGTACTGTTCGTACACAACCGCAAGAATCTGATTTAAAGTAGAACATTATGTTAAGACATCCAGTGGTTGCATATGCGTTCGGAGCAGTACAGGAAGGACAACGAAGTGGAAGTCGGAGAAATTCCAAAATTGACTACTGAGGGCCGTATCCATAGACCTCTTTCGAATGACAACCTACTGCTCACCAATACTTTCTCTATGGGGACAGCAGTTGGTTTTCAAGAGGTTAATAAAATTGGCCCTGAGTGTGCATCGGTACTGTCAAGAAAATAGGAGAAATTGAGGATTGCAAAATAGATGACCTGGACCAAAATGAATGTCGTAGGTTGCAGTAACCAACAAACAGTTAATTACCACCCAAACGCCCGACTAACATAACACGTTTTGTACGTCGAGATAAGAAGCTCTCCGAAACTAAGAAAAACCAGGAAACGAGTGCCTTGAGTCGAGAGAAACGTATCTTCAAGGGAGTCCAAGTGTATGATCACCTAACAGTATTCAATAAATAAAATCCTCGTCAAGGCAACGGAAGCTAGAAAAAGTAGCAAGTTTTAGGGTGCCTGGACTAATAGAGGTAGGCCGTCTTCCGTTACTGCTAAAATCACCGAGATTACCGAGCATTTGACAGCAGTATCGGGGACAGTTTCAGTGGTAAGTGTGTGTACGTGAGAATCGTTTCGGAACGATCGGCAATATTGCAATACAAGAGGTTGAAAATATAAAAGTTAATCAAGTTACATAAAAGAACCAGTTTAGCTCAGACACAATTGATAAAATCGTATTATATCCAAACACGTCAGTAGTTTACTATTACA
This sequence comes from Medauroidea extradentata, assembly GCA_003012365.1. Lineage (NCBI taxonomy): Eukaryota > Metazoa > Arthropoda > Insecta > Phasmatodea > Phasmatidae > Medauroidea > Medauroidea extradentata. The sequence goes on along the minus strand of PNEQ01085801.1, from coordinate 8,354 downwards.
CGGCCGTTCTAACCTCATCTGTTAAATATGTATATTTATATACACATACTTTAGTTATACTGATCTTGTATTACTTTAGTTAGACTTTTGTGCGTGTACCACAGCCACAAAAATCATATAATTATATCATCCAACCTTCGTAAAATCTGTAAGTTCTTCACTCATTTTTAAACTCCCGCCATCACTTATTTCACTGACACTAAACACCTGCAGCTCCAGTAATCTCGCTACTCGTCTCACCTTAGGGCCTTACACAGGGTGCTCACACAAAAGCCTGCGAAAACTACTTTTAGTTATCTCCGCAGTTTCCGAACTGCTGTTGACGTTGCTGCGATTAGTGAATCAGTTAAATCAGCAGTAACGGAACGCGGCCAAAATATTCTGGGGAAAAAAATCTCGTTCTATATAAGACAGTGCAATATCAAATTTCCACATATATGTAGTCAAAAACAAATTACGTGATTTGAAGTTATGTATCCCACAACTTGGCACCTTTAATAATTATTGTGACAAACTTGGCTAGAGAATGAAGATATATTCTACAATCTTGCTGTCTATAGCGCTTACACTGATTTTCGAAATACTGGTGATTGAGGAGGTGTAGTGTATGTTAAGACATATGCCATAACAGTCACTGGTATAAGTTCCGTACTCTGTTTTGGGTGGAGGCGAGTTAAGTTTGGCCAATTCTGTACATTGCTGGTTGGGTCTACGACAGGTCACCTCACTTTGATGTTCGGAACTTGGTGGTTGCACTAGACGTTCACTGGAAGTAACGTTTGAATACTGCTATTCCAGGTGATTTTAACATTAACATTTCTGTAAATGTCACTACCCCATATAAGAATGCACTAACAGAGTTTTAGCACAGTAAACTCAGTACCAACCATAGGCAGAAACATCGGAATCTAATTGACCACTTTCTCTCTCTAATATAGTGAATGTATATTCAAAAGCCTTTACAACTAACTCCCTCTTTAGTCGGTGATCATTGTTACAATGTATTAAAAACATCTTAACCAACAGTATCTTGCCATATAAAATACAACTATAACCAATATTGCAACAAAAATCTAGAAGGTAAGGTAAGTGGGCTTGACGTCCCCAAACCTAGCTTTAATCATTTGTGAGCATTTTTATAATGTAGGAATTAGGCTGGCCGACTCTAGCTCTTGTAGACGCCGCAAATAAGGCTTACTGTAATAGGTCATTCCATTGTCAAAATCAGGTAATCGCAGTAACGATCAGCCAACATCCTTTAAGTGTAGTGGACAAGATTTTTGAAATTAATATTCACAGAGCAGGTTACTTACATTTCTGGAAGGTTAACATTCTATTATGTAACCATTAGTATAGCGTCAGGAAAAATAGTAATACTGCTGTAGGAGGCACCTATCGTCTACAAACTACGAATAGCTGATCGTAATACAACAGCTAGTGCCATATCCATTGATCTACACAAAGTATTTTGTTTTATCAATCACGACATAGCACTTAAAATAGTAAATTTTATAGTGTCGGGAGGAACACTTTTTTAACTTCTAGAAAGCCAGCTTACTAGTAGAACCGAAGTGGTACGGATAGGTTACACTGAAAGTAACGCGAACACAACTTAGGAGTCCCACAAGGTAGTGTGTTATGAGCTCTGCTGTCTAATTTAATTTAATGCCATCAGTAATTACAGTTTCACTGTGAACCTGTTTTTGTTGTAGACAATTATGCACAGTGTTCGGTTGCATCAGCTAGTGGTCCTCATGCAAGAAGATATGGACGTGCCTCAGGTTAAACAAACTTTTATTAAACACTGATAAAACTAATTATGGAATATTCTGTTCCCCATACTTCAGGTATAAATTATCAAAGCCCCTTTACATTGATATTAAAACTACAGTTAAGATTACACATGTCAATCACCGATACACACAAAATCTACTTCCAATCCAGTAATATTCAAAAATTATGAAATAATGGGTTAATATTCCATCGCACTAATATCCTAATCAAGCCAACAACAAATCTAGCTTTCTGGAACTAATGTTTAAAACGCCTCCTTTGAATGTTTCTGTAGCCTAAGTTATAATAGGGACAGGTCTATATGGTATGCATTGTCAGTAAACATAGTTTACTTATCTAAGTATCTATAAAAAGTAGTTTAAAAGTTTGTGTAACAAGTGTGATAATTGTGTACGAATTTCAACTATAATAAGGGCAAATGCCATACATGATTTTAAGCATTGAAATGTATTAAATACAAAAAAACCAACTTAAGACTCAGTTTACTACGCACTGATGAATAACCTTGATTGTTTTAAGTAAACTAATCCGAACGAGGTGTACTGTGGAGGTAGGTGGTGATTTATGCACTTCAATGTCAACAATATGCCACTAAGAACGACCATAAACAGTTGCTGAACCCTAAAATAAATCAGGAAAACAGGATTTAAAAGAGCAGTTATGAACAATTTTACAATCCAAATTGTGTATAAGGTTATTTTGATGTAAGAACCATCTTTCCTGCAGTATGAACAGTGTTCTGTACTAGGAATTATACACATTGTTGTGTACACAACATTATCAATATTGTTATGACAGAAAGTTTTAAAAAAAATCCTACAGTATCTTTTAGTAACTGTAAATCAATGTTTAGTAGAAATTATATTCTTTTTCCACAAGTAAACAGAAAACGAATGGTCTACAACAGACTTGTGGGCTGTTATAAATACCGTCAGATTCTGTTATAAATATAGAGGCAGACCTACCCAGGGCCTTGAAGATATAAGAATGATTATTGCAACAGAGCAGTGGACTGCAAATTGAACCATATGATTCTGCTGAGATAACAGAACTAATATTGCAGAGTTAAAGAGGTGTCTACTGTGTACTATTGAGAGGAACCCCTTGAGCTGCTACTTTAGTGGTCTGTGTTGTTGGCTCCAGGAACCTCTTGTACACTTATTTGATTTATAATTTATTAGGAACCTCTTGTACACTTATTAGATTTAGAATTTATTAAGTTTTATAATTTTGTGTAGTACCAAACCACCTAATCTTCACACAATAGAAGCAGGGCCAGGTCTGGAATAGTTAATACATACAGTAGAACCCTGTTATAACATTTCTGGATATAACATTTTCCTGCGTATAACATCACTTTTCTTAGGTCCCACCATTTTTTCCATAAAGCTTAATGCTTTCATTTCCTGCTTATAACATTGGTATTTTCATTTCCTGCATATAACATCACCTTTTTCTCATACATTAACCAAAACTCGGGTAAAATTTTTCTTAATTGTATTATTTTTAATATAATAACTGAGCTGTAGACTGAAAATATCTGTAAAAAACAAATTAATGTCTGGGAAAGTTTCACAAGTGTACATAACAATGATATTAAAGACTGTGATCCTAAAGATGACGACCATGACCCTACAGAAGACAAGTGAGAAAGCCTCTATTGTACACATAATGTATGTATTCATCATGTTTCTGATGGCACAGTAAGTATAGCCTCATTAAATCTCATTATAGGCTTATTTACTGTACATAAACTATCAAATTTTAAGTTACTATTGTGTAATATCTATTCATTGGTGTAAAAATATTGATTCCTGCTTATAACACTTTTTTTCACAGGTCCCTTGAAAAACGTTATAACAGGGTTCTACTGTATATAATTATACTTATCTTGTACGAAGTAGTTCAGAGCAAAGGACTTTGATGTGCATATCGTGTCAATATGCGTTAATTGCCACATTTGCACGAGCAATCGCCACCAAACTATACTTGTACAATGAACAGCGGACTTTTGAAGTCAGAATAATTAACTAATTATAGCTTGATCTCCAGACAGGCTGTTGCAATAATGTGTCGAACGAAACAATACACACTGCCGCTTTGTATAATTCATTAGAAGCAACGATTGGCTTTACCAAACGTTATTTGTTAGCTGCCATGCTGTAGGTTCGCGCACAGAAAGTTCGACCTTTCAGGAACGAAATTGTTGGAAAATAAACCTGGAAATATGAGCTTTATTTAAACACAAGGTATCCAAAGCTACAACTTTCTGTGCAATTTATAAAAATGTGCATTTATAATAGAATGATCATGCCTTGCGACCCAATAGGTGGGGCAACTATGCTACTGAAGACTACAGAACACATTGTTAGCACTATAATACCATACATTACTGTTATGATCACAGATCCGTATCAACATCAGAGCAGCATGTTCTATAGTCAAAACCCTACTAGCTTGTAGTGATCACTACATATTCTTCAGGAAGTAATGACGTCACCGATTGGTAAAGCATTGGCCCCTGACAATCGGCTCTGTTGGTATTATCATGCACTTTTAACAATACCAGTAAGGCAGTCACAGTCAAACAGACTGTTGTCCCAATGTTAACAGTCTTGGAGGGTAACTGCTACAAAACTTATGATCCCTACAACAGCACACAGTCAGCATGGCACAAACTCATGGTAACAATGTTATTGCGTAAGTATGCGGCAGAGAACAGTAACTGCGCAGGCTTCGAGATGTGAAGACTGTCTAGTAGCAAAGGTAATAAGTAGGAGGAAAAAAGAGTACAGATTCTTGTATGTAAATGCTAACATGGAGAGTTATACATTCGTTGTTTAAACATCAGGGGAAAAATTACAGACGTAGCGTTATTAGGTACCTGCAATAAAAAAAGAGATCATTCTACATCAACACAAACAATCGGAAGGAGTAACTTCTAGTTATTCCTTGAGAAAATCCTCATTCATCATTAAATGTTACAATCATGCATGAACGTAATTTGAAAGAAAAAAGTGGTGAATACAATATGTACATAAACAAAAACTTTGTACGTCTTCCGCTCCTAGATGTAAAGAAAATGTCTGCAAGAAACGAAATATAACATAAGACACAATTCCCTAATAAAAAGCAAGTAATAATTATTTACATGCTCGATTTGTAAACGGTTGCAAATTACTTACCCGGATTACGTCAGGATCATGAGAAATGAAATTTTGGTTACAGAAACAGAATGTATTTTTAACAAGTACAGACAAATATGATTATCGAAATTCATTAAAAAAGTTGAAAGAGCACACTTAAATTATTGAACATTTAATGCTAAAACGGTAACCAGTGTTTTCATGGTGTGTCCATTACTTCACAAGACGCCTAATACATACGCGTGTACATAGGTGATGAGCTATTCGCGAAACAAATCCATCCAAAAACTACATTCGAGAAAGGTCCGTGAGTCTCTCCTCTTCAAGCGTATATCTTTCACACGAGTCATTACAACACCACAAGGGTTTAGGTCATAAGGTCATTGTTAAAATACCGTGCTCATCGCAAACAGTGTTTCTAAACCTTCCAACATGGCTAAAAATGTCCTTTTCAGACTACCCTACCCCCCCCCCTAAAGTTTATAAACGGTAACCGGATGTACATGAAACTCAGATCGAGACGTGCACTGAAATTTGCTGCAGACATTCAATGGTTCCGCAGAAACCTTGCACGCTAGTTCAGCGCTTGGCTCGTTTGTGGCGATGCAGCATTTGATGCGCTTCAAGGTCGACCTTACTGTTCAAGTCTCACTTGAGCCTCTAACGCGCAGGTAGAAGGCTCCCTTAAGAATTTTATTATTTTTTTGCTAATTTGGAATTCTAAGAAGAAAAATTTTAAATATCCGATTATACCTCAAATTCTATTTACATTTCATTACAGTACAGACATCGCAATTTATCTGTTAACTTATAATTACGCCGCAATCCGTGTGGCATATTTTTATACTGATAATTTGCCGGAATGATTGCGAACTAACTATACTTTACCAGCTATATTGCCATGGCTGTACTGTAGCGCAAAGTGAATAGAATTTGCGGTATAATCACAGTTTTAACATTATCCTTCCCGAATTTTCAAAACTGCGAAAATTAGTAAAATTCAATATGGCGTCTGAACCCAACCCTTAAGAGGGAGTGCTAAATAATTCAACGCTAAAAGCGTTCATCTGTAACTGTAGGTTTCTTGAAGCCAATTTGCGAAAATTAAACAATAGCAATCCTAGACAACAGTTTTAGACGACAGTTTTAGCCAACGTTTTAAACAAAATTGTTTCCAGTGTTACGAACTTCTGAGGCACAATCTCTGACGCCGAAACCTCGTGTATTTAACTGTGGCGCAGATCACGCGTAACGAATTAGTAATTTTTGATAAATATTACTCAAAGTTAGCAAATGTTATCTAGGATTGTCATTGAGTATTATATCCATATTAATTTGCTTCGAAAAAAGCATAGAAATCAATTTATGTTTTCAGCGTTTATTTGCCTACCACACAGTTAGTACATCTTTTGAACGGCCATTAACGTACTAATACGGTGGTACTTGGTACCTGTCAAACCTAGCGTAAATATAAGCCAGCCGTGATTTCGTTTATCTCTGAGTGGCCCACGTTGCTATAGGATTATTTAATGCATTTGATTTCTATAGCAATATTCCCTTCTTAAAATTCTACTATACACCTGATGTACAAATTCTTTGTTTTAAAGTAGTAATTTTTGTTTTAGAGTAAATCAAAAATGTGTTTGAAGAACCAATTAAATATCTGTTCTTTAACATGATTGTACTAAATTTGATATTATCCCGTAACTGCAATTTGTAAACAGTGATAGAAAAAAATTTATACTAATTTTTTTATCACTGTTTACATATTACTTTTACCAAGTAATGCAAATTTAGGGCAGAAATGTTAACACATACATTAAATTGGTTCTTCAAACAAACATTTTTATTTATAATCTAAAACAAATATAAGGGCTTTAAAATTAAGAATTTGTACATCAGGGTATAGTGGAATCTTGCTGCATTAAACTATCTATTCGTAATCGACATGAAATATGACTAAACCACTCTATAATAAAAAGTAGATCACTCGCCAATTGAAATCTAAGGTGCAAGAGTAACGAGATAAATACTGCGGGAAAACGATACCGTGGGAGTAGCTGCTGCCGGTATTCACATGCAACATGAGTTACTCTAATAAACAGCTTTAGTTAATATACGCGAGCAGTGGGACGCAACTTTATCTCTCAAGATAAGCAACGGCAAACAGTTGCTAACATGGCGCCAAGCATCGAAGCAGTCGACGCCCACCGTTGATAGCGGCTTGCCATCTGGTGTAACAAGCGCTCATGTCCTGGCATTTGACACCCAGCGATCTCGAGTGTGTAATCGTGGAAGCTATGAAAAACCGCCTGGCTTGCAATAATATAATCGCAAAGCCACGAATGCTACGGAGACTTCGCGTGGGAACAGTGTAGCGATAAAAGCCAGTGTCCCACGCTGTGAATAGAAGCATATCGCTTCTATTCACAGCGCGCCAGACTGGCGTGCCAGGTTTTCGTAGATGTCTTTTTCCTACGGGACTTCAAGTGGTGACATTTTATTTTTTTAATAGTATAAAGTAAAGGCCAACTAATGCCTCTCACTCTGCACTTTACGGATTCAGGTTAATATTTTTGGAGTTACCGCAGTCTAAAAACCCCGTTTTTAGCGATATTGAGAGGTCCGAAAATCATATTTCTATCAAGCGTGCGGAATTTTTTAAAACGTTCAAGCGTACTTTCAATTGTGTGCTCTTTTTATATATACACATAATATGAATGAGTTAAGCTGTAAAAAAAAATACGCGTGACACGCTGCAACGCCGTCCATGCCACCAGTCGACGACGACTCCTGGTAAGAAATGATCACATGGGTTATTTAAGACAACTTAACTGGCATACAAACCAATTAGTCGCGTGACCTCTCGTCGACTTAACGGCAAAATGTTAAACGGCGACAATCCTGAAAACACTACGTAGGTACGAATACACCTTAAGAGGAAATTAAATCCTTAAAATGCTTAACTCATTCATTAGCAGCATTTATCAACCCTGCAGACCGCATTTTACGGAGTTATATGCCCTTGATACCCCGGCGTCAAAGAACTACCGATGAAATTTTTCTAAATGCAAAGCAATTCAAGGTTCGTATCTTAGGTTAGCTCTCACTTCCGAGGGCTTATCGACGTTAACCCTCCGATGGGCGCAATAGATCTGACAGATACAGACCACTTGTGATGTCCTGTGGTTTTGGAGTGGGGGTTGTGAGTCATCCCTCCTTCTCAGTACCTTTCTACGATGCTTCGGAGAAGTGGTTAGTAATGCCGTGACCTTCGATTTGTTTACGCACTGTGCCCTGTGACTCGGTCGTATCTGCGAGATACATTGCGCCCGCATATGTTATATTGTACGTATCTGAGAGATACATTGCGACCTTTTGGGCCCACATGTTTAGTATGTGCAAGTTACGTTA